>VZRQ01010141.1:388352-406429 GCA_013397975.1 Machaerirhynchus nigripectus | reverse complement strand
AAAAAAAAACCAAAACAAAAAACCAGGGTTCACTGAAGAGGACCAGTCAGGTTTCAGTTAATGACTGTCCTAGAGCCAAGGTAGGGAGTAACACAGAGAAGCTAGTGGACTTACTGGAAAAAGGGGGCATCTGAGTTTAGGCAACTGGAATTACACAAACTGTATCAGAAGTTCAGTGTTAGTGGGAATTGGGCAGCTGGTGACATGTATTTAAAGTGAGAAAATAAATAAGGCTGAAGTAAAGAGAAGAAAGTCCCAAGGCAGGCTTTGATACATTAAAGTCAGGTATTTGAGTTAGCTTGGCCATTAGTATTCGGAGCTGAGCAAAATCAAGCAACGAGAAGGACCACCTGGTGCAGGCTACAGTGTTCCAGAAGGCTTTTGCACACCTTGGAGCCTTATTAATTTCTGTTTTCTAAAACATGTTTGGAAGGAATTTCAAGAATGGCTGGAAGAGACGCTGGGTAGCAAGCAGAGTACAAAGGACATAAACACTAGAAAAGAATGTAGTACAGTGATATTCAGTATAATATCTCAGCTCCATATTAGTAAATCTGCTGGGAGATATTTGATGTACAATGTCTGTACATTGTGACACTCTACATTGAATAAATCTAAGACTTAGTATTGCCTAGGACAGGCAAGGGATGGATGTATTTTATACCTGTTTTGGGAGGTGTAGCCCTAAGTTTGCAATAATGGACCTAATTCTGTAAAGCAGTGAAAGACAAACACAAATTAGTATTTATTTGTTTTGTCAAGGACCTTGAGTAAAACTCTATGCTAACAATTCTGTTAAAGGCATGGCATCCATAAGAAAGCAGCCCAGCAGACAGTGCAATCCTCTGTGGTAGAAGACATGCAAAACTGTCGCGGTAGGCATTGATGGTGAGGTGATGTGACTTTCTGAAAGCGTGAAAGCGTCTCCTGCTGGAAGGTGCTCAGTGAGGCCACTACACACATGCACACACACACACACACACACACACACAGGATAGCTTCTGTATCAAGCCGACAGTGAAGAAATGGGAAGAGTCTTCATTTGGGGTTCCACAGGTGAGGTTTATTGTAACCACGCACATGAACGGGTCCAGGGACGAAGACAGAAAAAATGGAGGGTGCAGGGTTTAAGTGTGGGGAAGAAGAGGGGAGGAGAGAGCATCAGGGCCAACCATCTGAGGGTGTGGGGGCAGTGCATAGGCGGGGCTAGGGTACAGGAGCCAGTGGGGGAAACCGAAGGGAGGAGCAGAGGAACAAGGGCCAAAGGGAGAGCAGGGAAGGGAGAACTTTCTGAGGTAGGGACATGTCGGGTCACACGGGGTGGAGAGGCCAACGAGCCAACCAGGAGAACAAAACTGGGGTACATTTACATTGTAAAACAAGGTATCCGGGGAGAGGCGTTTTTGGTCACCCTGACCTAGAGAGTGTTTGTTCCTTTTAGGGCACCTTCCTCCAGGAGACCCTTGTGTTCCTTGGTGCCATGGGCTCACTGGCCCCCACACAAAACCATCAGGACATTTATCCTAAGCTGCTGAAAATATGTACCTAGCATTTAGCAATGGAATGGAATGGAATGGAATGGAATGGAATGACTTCCAAGGCTGGAATGATTTGTCTTTCACCAGTGAGATGGCTCCTTCCTTGAGAGGGCTAAGCATCCCTGTTTGAAATTATTTATGCTCAAAGTAAATTGCAATAAAACTGTAAAAATTACACCCAACCACTACACAGAACCAGACAAAAATTCAGACCAGGGCCACTTCTTGAAAGTTTGGGAATATGGTGAGTAAAGGTTTCCTTTGCAGACAAGAGCTCCCTTATCTGAGAGAGGGGGGAGGTGGGAGTCCCTGTAAGTCTGTGTGAGCACTAGCAGAGGGACCCAGCAAACCCAGTCCTAGCTCCCCCTTTGGCACAAATTCCCTCACTGCCTTCAGGTTCAGTCACAGATCAGGCCTTGGAGAGAAGCAGTCTGGCTAAGGTCTACAATGACCCCAAGGGACAATCACACTGCTCCCACCAAGGTATATTAATTCCTTACCTGTCTTTCAGGCACTGTCTGCCTTGCTTCTCTGTCACAAGCACAGCTTACAAAGGTGCTGGGTTGCCTCTACAGTGGGGCGTGGGAGCTGCACCTCTGCTGTGGGGACAGAGGATTTCCTCCTGCAAGAGACACTGAAAGCTGAAGGCAGAAAACTGATGTCTTTCATCCTTCCTCCTGAGAGTGGTTGGGACATACAAAGGGTTTGTGGCACTGATGGGGAAAACAGGAGCCATCAAGCAGGACAGGAGGGGACCTTCCAGTGCTGCCCCTTGGATGCATGAGGAGGAAGGACCCATATTCTGGGTCTCCTAGAAATAGAGTCATCGAACTGTTTAGGTTGGAAAAGACCTCCAAGATCATTGAGTCCAACCATCAACCCAGCACTGCCAAGTTCACCACTAAGCCATAGTCCTAAGTGCCACATACACACACCTTTCAAATACCTCCAGGGAAGGGTCTCTTCCCTCAAGACTGATCTTGCTGGGCAGTTATCTTCTCCTTCCACAGCAGCAGCAGAAAGAAAATATTTATGGAGTAGACTCTTCAGCCCCAACAGTTTAGCTCTGATCAAGTGTTAGGATCCGGTTTAAGCCCAGAAGAGCAGAGAAAACTAAGTCTCTGTGCATAAACTGGAAAGAACATAGTGAAGGTTCAAAATACTCCCAAAAACGAGATTAAAACCAAACGAGGTTAAATGTTGGTGCCAAAAATTGATGTATTTTATTTACTAGTAAAAGAGGCAAAGAGAAGGAAAGAGAAAAGAAAGAAAGAAAGACATAGAGAAGTGTGCTGGGGGGGTGGGGGGACAGGGAGAGGTGACAGGGGTTAGGCGGGAGCATATCACCCATCCGAGGGTCCCAGTGATGTCTCATTGCTCCCCTCCATCTGGTCTTCGTGGTGGTGGGGGTCCCCCGCCGCCGTCATGGCCACACGCGGCCACACGCCGCAGAGTGAAAAGTCCCGTGGATAAATACACACTTTGGGCCAGGTGGGAACGCCCATGTGCCTCCCTTGCAGGGGCCAGCTTGACACACTGTCCTTTGCATTATCTCTGGTGCTCTGGTGCAGGGTCTGGGGACCCCTGTGAGGGGGCCCTTTGCTGGGCTGTGTCACTCCCTCTGCTGTGGATAAGCTTTTCCCCGGGTGAAGGGCCCCTCAGCTGGGCTCTGCACAGTGAGGATGGGCATTAACTGCTTTTGACCAGAGGCTTTTCCAGCACACACCCAAAGCCTCTCTCCCCCCACCCTTTGGTGTGAGGGTCTGTGCAGGCCTGGCAGCTGATAGCCCTGGGGCTGTGGTCTCCACCCTGGCTAAGCTTAGGCTTTTGTGAAAGTCCCCCAGCCCTGAGCTATTACTTTTATCTTCATCAGTGAGCAGTGTAAGGCCTCTGGCAGGGTCCCTTTCAGGGTGCGGTGTCTTCTCTGCAGCTTTTTGCAACACAGTTTTAAAAGTCCTTAATTTCAAAAGTTTAAGTCATAAACTGTAATATTTCAGTCTCTCTCACCAAGGCTAGGGTGAGTGACTCACAGTGCCGTTACTAGAGGATGGGAAGGGACAGAGCTGCCACAGAGAGAGACAGAAGCCTCAAGGAGGGGAAGAAATGGTAATAGAGAACAAGGTAACCTCTGCCATCTGACTCATACCCTGTTCATTCTTCTTGGAAAAGCTCGTTTTCTTCCACAATGACAAGCTGGGAATCCACGGTGTGGCTAGAGTGCAGAGCTGGTGATGCACGGGGGAGACAGAGGCTGCTCAGCATGTCTGGTTTAAGGCCCTATTTCATCCTGCACACAAATATGTGATAGTTTTACTGTTTGTATCAAAGTGCTCTGGTTGGTGGTCCATCTTGGAAGCTGAGCCACAGTTAAGACAGAACTATCTCTACTGCTCAGGAATATCTGCAAATGCCCTCCAAAGTGGGCATCCTTACTCCTCCGTGCTGCCTAACGGAGTAGCAGAGCTGGCAGAGGCATCTAGACACAAGAGACAGTATGCAGCTGTCTTACACGGTGCTGCTATGCTTACATCCTCGAGTGAATTTATTTTTTAATGGGCCTTCATGTCCCATCCTTACAGCACTGATTAGAGGAGTTATGCATTGTGATTTCACTGTCTTGTACTGCATAATACATCCTGAAATAAGCTGAGAGGAAAATGAGGCAGACACAGGGAATGGAGGATTTGTGCATCTGGTTAATAAATAAGCTGTACAGGGCAGAGGCAAGAAATAAAGAGATGCCTGTTTGCGGCTTGGCTTGATTACTTTTCACCAAAGTAAAAAACTTGCAAATGTCCTTAATGTAGAAATTAATGTCTTTGTTATTATGCAAGACTGGCATTTTCTGGTGTATATACACAGCCTGTGTTAGTCAGATATTTCAGATGATAACAATTTGACATTCATAAACAAAAACTATGCTTGAAAAGAAGATTTCTTAAATAACTCAGGTAACAAGTATACAATTCATGATGTTACTTTGATTCTGCAGAACTGCAGTGAACACATGTGCGTGAGCCAGCATAGGCAGGGCACAGGAACAACCACAAGACCACAGAAAAATGCAAAGTAAATTTAATTTTGTTACCTCACCAAAGAAGTGGGGTTCCCCCACTTGGACCCCTGAGTCCTGGCTGCCGGGCAGCGCTTTGCCCTCCCTTGCCTAGGCTTTCCCGAAGGAAGAGGCTCTCACCTGCCCACCACAGAGGGGCTCAGCCATGCCCCACATGGTTTCTCTTTTGTTTTCTACAACCTTACGCAAAGCCCAGCATAAAGGATCTTTAACTTTAAAAAAGCCCCAATCTTCACAAAAGCAGCATATAATCTGACTGCACTTCTTTCATTTATGCAATGTATGGCTTTATAATTTTTTTAAAATTATGAAGTATTAAGGAAATCGGCTCCAGGGCTAGGCACATCTTTGTGACAGACTCGTCACAAAACCACAAATAAAATGGATCTGTGGTCATGGAATTTATTCTACTGGAACAAATATTTTAAAGGAATTATATATTTACAATTTCTAATATAGTCATTTATATCAACAACAGAAGTAGGAAAAAACTGTAAGAGTGCACAAAGTCTCTGTAAAGCAGAGAGTAAAGTTAGCAAATGAACCCTGTTATTTCAGGAGAAATTACAAGCAAAATCTATTCCTAATAAAAGAAAATATTCTAGGTGGCATTTTCTCTTCCCTGTTTCAGTTTCATTCCCAATAAATTCTGTAGGGCTTTTTCCTCTGAAAGTGCCAGTTTTCTCTATAACTATATTGATTTCTAAATTAAATAGTTCTAAAACTGTTATTTCCCAAATAGCAGTACTGAAATGAGCAAAAACCTGGTACAGAAGGTTTTGCTGCTGACTTCAGTGAAGCTAAATCTTTGTTTCTGAAGAAACCACCAATTCCTTCCAGGATTTAAAACATAAAAGCATGCATATGCACACATACTTTTTAACCTCAAAATTATGTAAAAGTGAAAATACCAAGCCAGTGTCTGTACATTAGGGATACTATCTGAGCCACCAATAAAATAAGGCAAAATAAGAAAATATTAATGAAACAGAAAATAAACATAAATGATATTCTGTGGATGGGGCAGAAGCCATGAGCTGCTCTAGAGAAATGAGAGAGTCAGGAAACAGTCAGGAAAAGATCAGTCAGGAAAGATCCTGACAACAGTCAGGACAGATCCTGACGTAGACCTACAGTTGTAAGAGCATTTTTAAGATCACTTTTCGAAAGATATAATACAACTCAGGACCAAATCCGTTACCAAATTAAAAAAAAAAAACATAATAGAAAACCATTTTAAGAAATTATGTATTTTATTTTACAGACACAAAGAAATGGGACAAAACCCCTCAATTTATAGACAAAACCAGCCGTTTCTCTTGCGCCAATTTTAAGAAAAAAGACAGTAAAAGTAATAATTACAGGACTAATCTAACAAAGCCAAACAAGTAACAGTCAGTTCAGATGCAGCCGACTTGGAGAAAGCAATGCAATGCAAACCCTGGCTGGATCAGCTTGGGTTCTAGTGCCACCTGCTGAAATAACAGTAGTCTTTCCTTTGCAATCACAGCTGATTCGCAATTTAAATTAATCCCCTGCATTAGACAGCAACACATGAAGAAAGGTCATGAAGAAGATGAAGTGCTTGAGTAACCTAAGTGCACATCCAGAGAGCCATACACTGAATGTAGTAAACTGAGAACCTTCTCTTGAATGATGTCAACCTGCTCTGAAGGGCAGTAGTCATCCAAACTTGATCTGTAAAAAAAAAATGCATGAGAATACAGGTATCACCACCATGATTACATTGTGTAATCCTGCAATGCTCTGTAGCTAGGCTGAAGCTTCTTTCAAACTGTGGCAAGTTTTGCCTCCCAGTATCCCTTCAAAGCATAGTGGTGTGCTTCTCATCACTACATTTTAAGTTTAATAGAAAGTCTGCAGCAGATCAAGAACATGACCTAATCTTTCCCGTTCTACTCTCTTCCTGAATCTGACACAGAACACGCTGGCAGTCAAAGTTCAAGCAAATGACCTAATTAAAGGACACATGGAAAATTAAGATTGAAAAATTAGAATGCTACTGGTAAAGTAGGTAGGAAAACTTGCAAAACAGATTTTCAAAATACCTGGCATATAGCATTTCTTACAGTATCTATCAAAGAACTTCAAATAGATATCAGTAAAAGAGCAGAGCTGACTTCCTGAATTTTTTGTCTGTCAAGATCTACAGAGATGATTCTGGTTTCTTCACAACAGTGGATAATAACCCTGCAATTGGCATAGGGAATACAGCTTTCTTTTATTGCAGGCATTAGCCATACTAGCTCTTGTTGACAAAGTTTCAGGTCAGCTTCTGCTACTGCTGCCTGCTCTTTAAGGGCACAATTCATATTTCTGAATGATTAAATTGCAATTATTTGTCAAGAGGTACACTGTGGTCTTCAAATTAGATTTTTCAGGACAGATCCTTGGTTCTCCCAGGTCCCTGGCCTCAAACTCCATCCTGTTATTCTAAATAACAGCCTTACAGTCCTGGAAGCATAACTTTTAGCCCACACCAAAGTGTTATTAGAGCTTTAAAGAATATAAACCCCTTTCAGCCTACTAGATGAAAACTAGTTCCAGCAGAAGTTTCATTGAAAAAAGAAATCCTATCTGTAGTACAATAAACCCTAGAGCAAGAGTGTAAGGAAGGTGGGAGTTCAGCCCAAGCCAGTTTTGCTCTAATTAGCTTAAGTAATGCAAGTAGAGGGGATGTATGAATGCCAGTGACAGCTATCAATCCCAACATACCCAAGGCCTCATCACAGCCTTTATATAACCTGTGCTGAAGCTGATTAAGTCATCATGTTTTAACTGCCTTTGCAATCTGTGCCAGCTACTCTAAAGCCCCTTAAAAGCGGCCATCACTGCAGAGCTTTCCTTTAGCTGTGTAGATGCTGTCACTGCTTTATGATCAATGTTTTCAAGTGTCAATTTTCACTACACTGTAAGGCTTCCACTTTACCAGAACTTAAGACAGAACCAGCGCTGCATTGACAGGATCATTTAGCTTCATGAGCACAGTCTGGGCATTTTAAAGCGAAAGCATCTGCGCAGTCTTACCGAGCAACTGTCACAAGCGTGGGCTTGGGCAGATCTGTCAGTAGAACTTTAATGGACTGTATGAGGCCTTCGATCTCATCTTCAGTGCTAACATGGTGAGGAAGCTCCACATAATCACAGGTCAGACCAGCCTGATGGACCTGTGGGTAAATTAGAGATTTAATTTCTGTTGATGCATTATTGATACAGCTTATGCGTGTAGAAAGTCTTTAGGATACCATCCCTAGCCCATCACGTAACTTACACCTATTCAGACAGTAAGAGTTGTGGGGGTTTTTCCCCCAGCTTGTCCTTTAAAGAAAACAAGTAAAATTCTGGAAGTTGTATGGATTATTTCATTATCTCCAGTACACTGTGCCTCTTATGAAGTCAGAGTATACTGCAGGCCTTGAAGATGATATAGCTCTGATACTTTATAAATAGGTACCTTATTTTAAGTTCTACAAAGAATATCAACATACTGGTAAAATTTAACCTCCCTTCACAGCATGCAGCCCAAGACACTGCAGCCCTGAAAGATCACACTAATGTTGCCTAAATATAGACAGACAAGCAGACTAGAATTTTAGTAGCTTTGTAAAGAAAAGCTGGTCTAAGTAGTAAGAAATAAAAGCCCAGGAAAATTACCAAAATCTCACAAAGTCCTGAATCAAGAAGCAAGTCTGAAAGTAAGTATGACTCTCCCTCCCTGTTGAAGCTATGCTTTTTGACATCTGTCTGCTTTCTGCTCTTTTACTTTGTCACCTACCATTTCATAGTCTGGGCTTTCCATCCTGGTTTTCAAACTGTGAACTAGTTGAACAAGCGGCTTCATTCTGGAGTTAAAACAAAAGCAAAATTTGTTACAAACAGCTGGAAACACGTATATATACCTTAAATGGTTAAAAAAAAAGGAGAGGAAAGAAGAGGAAGGTAGAAGTTATGGAGACTGATCAGTTCTCAAGCTTCTGTTTGCAATTTAGGCCACTTAGAAATCTCCTACCCAGGATATGAAGCCCATTTATGCAGGGTTTCTTCGTCATCACTGTCACACAAATCTGCAAATGCTGCTTCCAGGTCTTCCAGCTGATGAACACGATTTTCAACACAATCCAGCAAATCTTCCTTCAAATAAGCATACAGGAAAGTATGTTAGGAAAAACAAGAGGTAAGAACATCATGACTTACTCTGATTTAAATTCTGTAATGATTGATCTATTGGAAGTGGGGAATCAGAAACAACTGATTCATTCCTACAGCACATCTTTTCAAGGGATTAATAACAAATGCCTGCAGAAGCTGTTATAGGTTCAGAATAAATCACCTCACTTTTCTCTCTTTTTCCTACTACAAATTAAAAAACCCACCTTTTAAATATGTACCTGTTTTTACTGATAATTGACTAAGAAATATGAAAATCAATCTGCCAATATTCAACACATCTATTTATTTGCATATGTTAATTAGGTTTCATTTATTTGTGTAATTAAATGTGTTGAATCTCTCTGTATTAGTGTTCAGATAAGGTTATGAAAGCTTGTATTTCCATGTTTTAGAAGCACTCAGCACATAAAATGAAAAGTACATTATAGTGGCATAATACCATCCTTTCCACATCTGATAAAAGGTAAAATACCAACTACACATTCATCACAGCTCTGACTATCAAGAAAGAGCAACAAGGGAAGGAAGGGGAGAGCCTGGAGGTAGGGGGAAAAAAAGAACAACAACAAAAAAGAACCAGCCACCAAAAAAACAAAAAAAAGAAACACCCCACCAAACCTAAGCCCTGTCAAGCCATAAAAAGAACAAGTTGGCTGGTGACTTACTGTTTGCATTCCTTCCTTGCCAATTACCATTTGTTTACAGAAATAAATTTTCACACTCATGCTAAATATTTATACAATTCACATGTTTAATCAAAACATTTAATAGAAAAAAATTCCTAAGATATTGCTGATTAGCATTCAGCTGCATAGCTTAATGTGAGACCACTTCATTAAGCACCTTTGATAGGTTCCTTCCTGTTGTCGTAACTCATTTTCACTGGGTAAATAAAAAGAATCATTCCTTCATACAGTCCACAAGGAAGCATCATACCTCTGTTGCATTTTTATGTGGCTTCTTGAAATTGTACAACTCTTGCAAAAGCTCATATTCTGTCTTTGAAAAAGAAAAAAAAGAGGAAGAAAATGACTATTCAAATGAGAAACAAAATCCACAAAGGTTTCTTTCTTCAAAAACAGATAATTTCCCTGCTCTAGTACTGCAGACAATAATGAGCCTAACAGCCTCTCATCAGGACAAGCTACCACTCTTTGGATAATCAACACTACCGTGCCTTTTGAAAGGCAGTCTCCCGATACCATTGTGGCTTTCCAAGCACAGATTATAGAGGGTAAAAAATGATAAAATCTGTCATCCCTCCCTGATGAATCTTCCTGTGGGTATTTGGAAGCTAACCTCTGCATAGCTTTTATATCCCAAGCAACAAGCAGAAATGAGTACACCCCTGCATTGGAATGTACACTCAATATTGATATCAAGTGTAAGAAATTCCCCCTATTTGGTGGTTGTAATTTTTTACCACGTACACTCCCTTAGAAATATTTCCTTAAAATGGAAATATCTCTTTAAAACATTACCACAAATCAGTAACCATTATCAGCTAATCTGCTAATTTATCTTGGATGAGAGTTTCTCCATAGCAATAAATACTAAGGCTGGGACTCTTTTGTTAGTGGTAAAAGGCTACTAAATTTCCGTACTTACCTGTGTGTACATTTCTTTGAATGGATTTTTAACTGAAAAAAAATCTAAGTCAATGTCCAAAATATATGCATCCCCTTTCTGCAGTACTTGGCAGACATCTTTAACAATGTCCCTGATTGGGCATTCACTGTTTTTGAGACAGCTTGAAGCTGAGCACTCTGCCAAGGTTTCTGCCCCATTGAGGGCACCTGCATTTTGCATTTCCTTTTTCTTCACACGCGGGATCATGTGATCAAGGTCACCAGGGGCCACTGAAGAGGCAGAAGTGGTGCTTGCTGTGTCATCTGTATTTAGCTTCAGTCTTTTAGCAGATGCTACTTCGCCATTTTCTTCATGGCTGTTTGATGATTCAGTAGGATTGATGAGAATGACGTGCAAATTTAAAGGCTTCTGGTTTTCTAGCTGATCAGCAGGAACATAAAGACCATCACTTAAGAAGTAATGATCTGTGCCTGTAACCCTACAATTGACAATAACTCACAGTTAATACACATCTTGGCAAAGAGCTTAGGAAAAAGCATTTTATACCTTAGGGATCCAGAGAAGAATGAATAGATGTTTGACGGGTAATGAAAGCAATAAAACTGTGTAGACAAAATTATTTCTTTTAATCCTCAGATTTAAATTACAGTAAAGTTTTTTCTACTTCTTTATTGTGGAATAAATATATTAAAATTCACTCTATATTTTTTATGATATCCCTACAAGGTTTTAATGGGTAAGAAAAAGATTCTGTGTTATGTGCTACTAAGATTAATTTGTGATGGAATTGCATTTTAAAGACAACATCCAGAATTGACAAGATACTATCAATACTATGGCACATAAGATTGCAAAGCTATGGATATTTTTTCTTGGTTTTCTAATTTTCCAGGAAAATTATTATAGTTGGGTTTTAGACATGCCCTGAAATGCATAACTATTGATCTAGTGCAAGCACAATATTATGAATTCATAAGTAGAATTTAACGCTTTTTGCCCCCAATTCCCTAAGTGATAAAGATGGTTACTAGAGGATAAACAGCTAACTATCAATTAAATCCACTTAAAAAAAATCCAAAACAACTAACCAACCAAAAGCAAAACTAAAACTACTACCTACAGTGAAAATTTAAAGAATAGGCTTTTCAAGATGTATTTCAGTACATTAAGCCTTAAGCATTGTAAGCTCATATTAAAAATAAGATCAAGAAGTGTGAACTTCTGCTCACTTGTGGTAAGGCCTTATGTGATTACAGGGTATCACCATCAATCAACCACAAAGACAAATAATTTCCTAAGCAGGAGAAATTTGAAGCTTAGTTCCCCAGTGTTTTGTGGATGGATTACTCTGAGCTTGCCACAGTGAGAGGCTGGATTACAACTTCATTTTATTGCAAGGCATTCACAGGACATCTTCCCAGAAATTCTGTTGGTTCAACATGAGCTCATAGTACGTCAGTGTCCACTGAGGAAGAGGCTTTATCTATTGCCTATCCATCACTTGTCATTAAAACTTTTAGGAAATTTGTATTTATAAGGACTCTTTCCCTTTCTTCCTTCATGGTTTTGGTAAGCCTAGAACTTGAAGAAAATGTACCTGTCTTCAAAAGGAAACCTGAACTGTCGTTTTCATGATTGCTAAGGCCAGCAATGAGAGAGCTATTCAGCCATCATGAAGTATCCCTATATATTGGCTAAATGACTAAATATAACAGTAAGCACTAGCTTTTTTAAAAAAAATTATTTAGGTTCCCTTTAGGCTTCAGATTCAGAATTAAGAGTTTTATTTAAGGTGGTAAAACAAAGCATTTCCCTACTGTTTTCTGTTAAACTTGCTTCAAAAGATTTATTCTGCTACGCTCACAAGAGACATGATTTGCAAATACTCATTAAAGCTGCACAAAACTGCAACACAGTGAATATGGAGAATGCAAAATTATTATGGACTGCATCCTGCAGAATGATGAAGGGCTCTGATTGGAACTTGAATCACAGAATAATTAAGATTCAAAGAGACAACTGGAAGTCTTTAGTCAATGATCTGATCAAAGCAGAACTAACTTCAAAGCTAGATGAGGCTGCCCAGGTCAATTTATCAAATGATGGAGAATTCACTACCTGCGCACCTGTTTCAGTGCTCAACTAGAGTAACTTCAAAAAACCAAAAAAACTCCAAACAAACAAAAAACCCCACCCCACACTAGAAAAACAGAGTCACAGCTGATACCAAATAATAATTTTACTAGTTAGAGCAAAGACTAAAGTGATACAAGTCTTAACTGCATTATGTCCTAGAGAAATTATAAATACAAATTAAATTTTCACCTTTATCCAAGAACACAAAAAAAATTTCAATGAAAAGCTATAGAGATGGCTTTTATATTACTAATATATGACAGCAGACAATTTACCTGATCGTTGTTGTTGATACATCTTTCCCAATTAGAAAATTGTGTTTCCCTTCCGAGATCTGCTGAGCCCAGGGTGGGTGAAGCCATACTACTTGAGAAATATGGCCAGCATAAACAGCAGGCATAATCCAGTTTTCAATACTTAATTCACTGTAATCAACAGAGAAAGACAAAGACAGCAATGTTACTTTCCCTGTAAATAAAAATGGTCAAGAAGACCACAAACATCTTCCACATCTTGAAGGCCCCCATGCAAATTATCTAAAATTAGTACTCCATGTAAGGGTAACATCATCAAAGAAAGAAAAGGAGGGAAATCTTTATTTGTAAGACAAACCAACCATGTCTGTAGTAGATATAAAAAACTGGACATAGAGTGGAATCATCTTCACTCTTAGCATGGCACTTTGATTGTAAACTCCTCAGTGGTGGACCTGACTGTGTTAGGTTAATGGTGGGACTTGATAATCTTAGAGGCCTTTTCAACCTTAATGATTCTGTGATTCTGTGTCCTTTTTCTCTTGAGACATCAGACAGAGGAAAGTGCAAGGAACATCATCAACATTGTTCTTAATAACTTCAAACTGCCCTCTTGAGAGTGTTTTACTACAAACTGCTCCAAGTAGATTTTAAATATCATCCCAGTAATTCAAGTGAGTCAATCCACATCCGCAGCATTAGTATCTTTCCTCGTTATCAAGACCCTCTTTTTTTAGGTGTATGAAGCCAACTGTATCCTGGGCTGCAGCAAAAGAAGCGTGATGAGCAGGTCACAGGAGGGGATTCTGCCCCTGCACTCTGCTCTTGTGAGACTACACCTGGAGTGGGCATCCAGCTCTGGGCCCCCAACATAAGAATTATATGGACGTGTTCAAGCAAGCCTAGAGAAGGCCACAAAGATGATCAGAGGGTTGGAATAACTTTCCTATGAGGACAGGCTGAGAGAGTTGGGGCTGTTTAGCCTGGAGGCTGCACAAAGACCTTATTGGACCTTCCAGTACCTAAAAGAGAACTACAAGGAAGCTGGAGAGGGACTTTTTACAAGGACACGCAGTGATAGGGCAAGGGTTTAAACTGAAAGAGTATGTGTTTAGATTAGATATTAGGAAGAAATTCTTCACTGTGAGTGTGGTGAGGCATTGGAACGGGCTGTCCAAGAAGCTGTACATGATCCATGCCCAAAAGTGTTCAAGGCCAGGTTGGATGGGGACCTGAGCAACCTGGTCTAATAAAAAGCATCCCTGCCCATGGAAGGGGAGTTGGAACTAGATGATCTTTAAGGTTCCTTCCAACCCAAACCATTCAACGTTTTGATGATAGAGTCCACAAAACCTTTTACTCATCCAACAAAGAGAGCAAAATATTGACTATGGCTCAGATGATTCAAGTACTTATACACCAAATGCATCAGCTTGGAATTGCTGTAAATTACCATAATACTGAGGCAAACCGTATTTATTTTAAAACACGAAGAACAAGACAATAGCAGAGATCACTGTGGCTTATTACCCACTGTCTTGGGGTGACTTTATGATGTTGTACCCCGTATCGCTGCTCTATGCCCAGATATGAATCCTGTGCCTTTAAACTGGGTGCGAGAGAAATTAAAAAAAAGCCAGATGAACTTTTCAAAGCAGTTTGTGCTCCAAGGTCACTGTATCTGCTCTGTGTGCTTCTGCTGCTGTAGAGCAGAGGAAAGCACTTTCTGGCTTTTCAGCCAGCTTTCTGCTGTTTCTCTGGAGGGAGACAGAGAGTTAAACCTTTTTTTTTTCTGGGACTTCGGCTTTTCCCTTCTTCTCTCCTGGACTGTTTCAACAACATCAGAACATACCAGGAGAACTTTGCACCAAGGCCCGGAGGTGGGCCCACGCCGACCCAGCGCCGAAGAAGAGGAGAGAGACCACACCCACAGAAGGACTTTAAAACCTTCCCATGTTTCTCTCCACAGCAAGAGGTTTTATTACTTAGCGATTTTATTCTTTTCCTGCGTGTTTGTTAAATAATTAGTTTATTCCCTTTCACTTTCCTCCAAGGAATATTTCTTTCCCAGACCTGGTGGCTGTAACCTGCCTTCTGAGAAAGGACATTCAAAATTGGATGTTCCTCTGAATTTTGTCTCAAACAGGGACATCTACCTACCTTAGATGGTGGGGGAAAATATTGATCTTTATGATTCTAATAGGAATATCTTGTTCTACTTCAGGTATTCAGCATGCTGACAAAAGATGTGCTATTTCAATCTCAAAGTCAGTTTTCCAGTGTGAAGAGAGAAGGACTGTTTTAAAACTACAGCTTTTCAGACAAAGCATCCATGCAGAGTGCTTTCCTGTTACCCAGAGGAACTGCTTGGGATAATACCATCATATACTACTGAGCAAATACACAAAGCAAACTCATACATGTTAAATTGCTTGATATAAATGTAACTTTTAAAATTAAAAAATAAAGTTTCAGGAAAAGTGAAAAGACAGAAGACAACTTGAATCTGACTTATACCTCTCTTGCTCATCCTTCCTATGCAGTCATACCAATATGCACTGTGAATCAAAGGCAGCAAGAAGTAGACTTAAAGTCTACTCTGATGCAGTACCCAGGACTTACCTAAAAAGAGCTTCTTTATCAAATACAGTGTCTGCAGGCATATTCACAGGAATAAGAAGGTCTGGATGGGAATCAAGATGAACAAAACTGATGTTACTGGCAGGAAGATGCTTTGAACCAATGGCACGATAGATGAAAGGCAGCACCTAAAGCAACATGAATAAAAGTATTTTAATGATAACCAGTGGGCTGAAAAATGCAATGGCTTTAGCAGAAAAAACACCAATACCACTCTTAGTCCTTTAGAATTTGGATTAGAGGGAGGAGGAGACAGAAAACAATACAAAGGTGAAATAACTACACTGGCAAGACAGCTCATGAACAGTAATCACTGTAACCCCAAGCATTCCAGATGAGAAACTGCTGAAGAATCACAGCTTTACACCCTTTTTCCTTCTTTATAGGAAGTCTTGTTTGCAGTAGGTCTTCTCGCTAGCCATTCAACTCAATTCCTAGATGGTTTTTTTTTTCATTTGCAACTAAGCCTCAGGAATGCCCTTCTTCTTCTGCAGATCATTGCCCCTGTATTTCCTTCCCCAAGCTACAAAGCTTCCTCACCATGCATGGGTATTGTGGAGATAAAAACATTTTGCTCCTTGTGTTTTATAAGTTACCTGATACAGACTGAAAACTGACCCCACCATGACTTAAACTTTAGCTGACCATTAAACCTATCCCTCTTGAAGAATTAATTCCTAATCCCTACATGACTAAGTGGTTGCAATACAGACTACCTTTCTCAACTGCCCAACTTTATGCCCTGCTGAAGGTCTTCACTCGCAAGTGTGAAAAACAGGAGATGAAACAATTCACCAATTTACAGCATAGCAAACCACTGAACTGCAATAATAAAGGGTGGCAAAAATGAGAAAACTGATGGCTTATTCATGATACCTCTTACTTGGAACTGCAGTACACAGTGTCTCTTCCACAGTTAGAGGGCATCAACTGCCTTGGCTGCCAGAGCAAATCCAACAAGGATTGTGAATCACAGCCCTATTATACAGGGAATGTGAAGACTGAAGACTGTAAGAAGCAACAAACATTATGTGTGACCTCTACATTACAACGGCAACTGAGCTACTTTTTTTGGCATAAAACTGATTAAGATGACAAACCTTGCATACTGCATGGGCATAACTGTAAACTTATGTATACTATTGCAATAGTAGATAAAACAAGGTTAAAAATAACATGGGTTCTGTGATCTATGGCTTCTACTTCTTTGGAAAAAATAAGTAATCTGGTCTACTAAACAAACTACAATCTTTTCAATTAAAATTGAAGCTTCACCTCAGACAAGTTCAAATACAGGTTGCAAGAGACACGAGAGACTAAGATCTCTAACCTTGCAAGTTCTCCTGATTTGGATTAAGAACAAAATTTCCTTCATGACAGCTGTTATTATTAATCAATGCATGATGAAGCTACTGACAACTTGCTCTGGAGGCACATTACTGTCAGCAAGACTGATAAAATTTTCTGTGAAGTTCTTACAATTTGGGACAAAAACCCATTTATGTTTTACGCAAGATAGACCAATTTTCATATACTGAAAACACAGTGTATATACTTAGTATTAATAGACCTTTAAGCTAATTGAAAACAGAAATAAAGTGACTAAAACAAAGAAGGATCATTAAGAGGCATTATCTCAGAATTCCTACCATAGTGAAATGAAGTCCTTGGATACCATGAAAAATCAGCTATCACAGCATCATATATTCAATGAGTCTTAGCAGAAATTAACTGCATTAAACTACTTAAAAATTCATACCATTACTTTCTTTAATAAACTTTACTACACTGATATGTATTCCTTGCAAAGAATCTGTTATTTTAGGATGAAAGCCTCAGTTTATGCCACTATAAAAAACCCCATGAGAAACCAGAAACAGCAGTTCAAAAGCAATTCCTTCTTCACTCCCTTTTTCAATGACTCACAGAAAAAAAGCAAAGCGCCAGATTTAACATTTCTTGTCAAGCGGGAGTCAATCTACTTGTTGTGATGGGATTATATTTACTTATAGTCTGTTGACATGTCATACTCTGGGTAGGGTTGAGTTTGCAAGTACTCCACTAACAGCTAGCAAATTATAACAACAGTGTAATGTAGGTATTATTTCCTTTTAACTATAACAATTAATGATAGAAAAGAAGAAAAAAATAGTCAGCAATAATTACTTAAAAAGATGCCAAAATGCGATCATGGCAATAAGTAGCTCAATCACTGAATCGGGAAGGAAAATCAGGCCACCCGGGCACTGACCTTCATTGCTGTTTCAGCAGCGGAAGGGAAGGCAGGTTTAGGGTTTGTGCTTGACTGTGGAGGGGAAGGCCGTTCCCAAGGAAGCGCCCGGAGAACCCGCACACATGACGGGAAAGCCCATTTCCCGGAGAGACCGCCAGTGACCGCACCGGGCACTTCTCTTCGCTTCCACATGCCACACAGAGCCTCCGCGCCGCGGAAAAACACACGACCAAACTAACACACGAACAAACGAACCCACTCCCCATGTCCCCCCCGAGGGAATCGCCATCCCCGGCAGCCCCGCGCGGGGCACTCACGTCCTGGTGGTCCTCCACCACCCACACGGGCAGGGCCGGGTAGTGCCGCCGGGAGGCCCCGCGGGGCCGGGACGCGCCGCCGGGCCCCGGCTCCGCTCCGCTCAT
>VZRQ01010141.1:245165-388283 GCA_013397975.1 Machaerirhynchus nigripectus | reverse complement strand
CTGCATAGGTTAGGTCGGAAGGGACGCACAGGGTCATTTGGTCCAATCTCCCTGCTCCAGCAGGGTCATCCCGGAGCACATGGCACAGGATTGCGTCCAGACGCTTCTTGAATATCTCCGGTGAGGGAGACTCCCCAACCTCTCTGGGGAATCCGTTCAGTGCGCGGGCACCCGCACAGTAAAGAAGTTCTTCCTCGTGTTCAGGTGGAACTTCCTGTGCATCAGTTTCTGCCCATTCACTCCTGCCCTGTTGCCCGGCACCACCAAGAAGAGCCTGACTCCATCCTGTTTGGCACCCTCCCTCCCCTCTCAGTCCTGTCTTCTCGATGTGTCGGTGCCCTTTTGCTTTCAGCAGTGCATCTGCAGCAAGAGGCGAGTTTATTCAGTGTTTTTTAGAGGACCAGTGCTGCTTTACAATGCAGTGGCTCCTGTCAGTGCAATAAATTTTATCTTTAGGTGTCAGGGAAAGGGGAGTTNGCGAGTTTATTCAGTGTTTTTTAGGGGACCAGTGCTGCTTTAGAATGCAGTGGCTCCTGGCCTTTTCTGTGTTTTTGAACATACTTAACTTTAAATGAAAATTGAATGTGACTTGAGTTTGCAGCAGAGGAAGCTGTAAAATAATCAGGGCATTTAAAATAGTTTCGTGTATTTTTGAATTTTTTCTTTTTCGGTTGTTATTCGGTGCATTCTGAAGGACTGAAATTAAAGAGGTGGAACTAGAGTAATTCTCTGGCATTGGGGAGATCTGAGAGTTTATAAATAAGACCCTTTGTTTGAATGCTATGACATGTTAGAAAGAAACACACTTAAAGACAAGGCACCGTGGTACAGCCAGTTTAAAGAAAATGGTATGTGAATGTTAGTGAGGTCTAAAACAGTCTTCTGTTACAAATCTGAGTTGTGTAAGAGCACAGCAGGAGAGGTAAAGCAAAATTAATTTAGCATCTACTAATTAATAATGTCAAAATGGTGCACTATTGCCAGAAAAAATGGATGTTGACTTTCTTTTTTTCTCCCGTTTTGGTTTGGTTTTTTTTGAGAGCCTTTACAAAGTTGGAGGGTACTGAGCAGGTACAGGCTGACTGGAAGGAACAAGTGCCTTTATACCATCATGGCTGCTATCTCCTGAAAGTGTGAGGTTCTCACTCACATTGGCCCTTGGTTGTTCTGGAGAGGGAATGACCGCCACCGATTCCAGTGGCTTCCACTAAGCCCTGCATGTGTAATGAGGGTCCTCTCGATTCCTCCTCTTTGATGTCAATCCTTTTGCCCTGTGTTTCTTTTCCTTTCTCCCTCCAGTTCACCAGAAGGTGTCTACTTTCACTCAGCAAGAGCTACATCTTTTGCTGCAGTGGCACCGGAATGCAGCTGAAAGTAGTGCTCTGAGCAATCCAGGTTGGCCATGTTGCATTATAGCAGGTGGGAGAATATTCTGTGCATGTACTTCAGCATCAGCAAAGCCTCCGTGAAACGGAGGCTTTGTTTTCTTTTTCTGGTGGTCTTTCCAGTTATGTGTGTGTCTCCCCTTTCTTTCTCACTTCCCCTTGTGGAAAACAGAATTTGACTTCTGGAGGTGCTTCCATCATTTTTTTCCCCTCTCCTTCCATTCCAGCCATAAGTTTTTTCAAGTGTTTTTTCTTCTTTTTCTGTTTTTGAAACTTAACATTGTAATTAAAGAATCAGTTTTAACTTTAATGAAGCACAGTGGCTTTCATTTATAAGCGTTAATGCCTTAAATACATGGGTAGTTTTGAGCAACACTTAAGCCTTCTTGAAGCAATGATAATTTCTCAAGGGTAACAGGGCCGAGAAGGCAGCTGAGGGATTTCTTGGGAACCATTTCTTTCAATGAAAATGAAGGAATAGCACAGTCTACACGAATTTTTTTCCATAACCTGTAAGACATGTAACCTGTTTTTCCACAAAAATGTATCTCCCTCACTTAAAATACTTTGAAGGGTCTGTTGACTTCAGTCCTTTAGTAAACTGGGGACTCAATAGTGAATGTAAATTGCAAGTATCTCATTTAAAATGTACGTGATTTGTTGGGCCGGGTAATACGCAATGAGGTGTTAGTCAAGTCATTCTTCCTGAAGTTTAGAAATGTGTTCTGGAAAGAGCTCCTTGTTACTCAACTTGGGATGACCGCTGCAGTTGTTAATAATGAGTGGTTTCTTTGGTGTGGGGTATCTGAAAGTTTTATATCAAAGTGTCTAAGTACTGGTAGAGGTGCTTGTATCCTTGACCTGTCATCATAGTGATAATTTGTTGGCATTTACATTGCCCTAACTTGTAAAGCATGGTCCAGATTGGGTTCTGGCTTAAAGACAGTAGAGTGCTTTCATGGATTTGAGGCTTAAAGGAATCAAAAGGGGCATAAATGACCTGCACTGAAGATCTGAGGAGCACAAAGCTCCCAGTGAAAGTCAGTGGATATCATTTACTGCTTCTGTTAAGGGAAACTGCAATGTCAGCATTTTAGGAGTAGTTCCTGCAGATGCATTGAGGGCATCTTACAAAAATTGTGTGACACTGGATTTTTATTTTCCTCAATAAAGGTGAGCCATGTCTTTCCATTCTGGGCGAGGATGTCCCCGTGGCCAGGGGGGACCAGGAGCAAGAACTTCAACACAGACCTACCGCCCTCAGAACCTCCGTCAGCTTCACCCACAGCAGCCCTCCGTACAGTACCAGTATGAGCAGCAAACTGCCCCTCCAACAACCTATTCCAACCCTCCAACCACCGGTTACATGCCTCCCAGGCCAGACTTTGTGCCCTATCCTCCTCCAGTGCCCCCCTCCACACAAAATCCCATCAGCCTGTGTCCCATGAGGCCGCCGTTTCCAAACCACCAGATGAGGCAGAGCTTCNATTCTGTGCATTCTGAAGGACTGAAATTAAAGAGGTGGAACTAGAGTAATTCTCTGGCATTGGGGAGATCTGAGAGTTTATAAATAAGACCCTTTGTTTGAATGCTATGACATGTTAGAAAGAAACACACTTAAAGACAAGGCACCGTGGTACAGCCAGTTTAAAGAAAATGGTATGTGAATGTTAGTGAGGTCTAAAACAGTCTTCTGTTACAAATCTGAGTTGTGTAAGAGCATAGCAGGAGAGGTAAAGCAAAATTAATTTAGCATCTACTGGATTATAGTTAATAATGTCAAAAGAGTGCATTATTGCCAGACAAAATGGATGTTGACTTTCTTTTTTTCTCCCGTTTTGGTTTGGTTTTTTTTGAGAGCCTTTACAAAGTTGGAGGGTACTGAGCAGGTACAGGCTGACTGGAAGGAACAAGTGCCTTTATACCATCATGGCTGCTATCTCCTGAAAGTGTGAGGTTCTCACTCACATTGGCCCTTGGTTGTTCTGGAGAGGGAATGACCGCCACCAATTCCAGTGGCTTCCACTAAGCCTTGCATGTGTAATGAGGGTCCTTTTGATTCCTCCTCTTTGATGTCAGTCCTTTTCCCCTGTGTTTCTTTTCCTTTCTCCCTCCAGTTCACCAGAAGGTGTCTACTTTCACTCAGCAAGAGCTACATCTTTTGCTGCAGTGGCACCGGAATGCAGCTGAAAGTAGTGCTCTGAGCAATCCAGGTTGGCCATGTTGCATTATAGCAGGTGGGAGAATATGCTGTGCATGTACTTCAGCATCAGCAAAGCCTCCGTGAAACGGAGGCTTTGTTTTCTTTTTCTGGTGGTCTTTCCAGTTATGTGTGTGTCTCCCCTTTCTTTCTCACTTCCCCTTGTGGAAAACAGAATTTGACTTCTGGAGGTGCTTCCATCATTTTTTTCCCCTCTCCTTCCATTCCAGCCATAAGTTTTTTCAAGTGTTTTTTCTTCTTTTTCTGTTTTTGAAACTTAACATTGTAATTAAAGAATCAGTTTTAACTTTAATGAAGCACAGTGGCTTTCATTTATAAGCGTTAATGCCTTAAATACATGGGTAGTTTTGAGCAACACTTAAGCCTTCTTGAAGCAATGATAATTTCTCAAGGGTAACAGGGCCGAGAAGGCAGCTGAGGGATTTCTTGGGAACCATTTCTTTCAATGAAAATGAAGGAATAGCACAGTCTACACGAATTTTTTTCCATAACCTGTAAGACATGTAACCTGTTTTTCCACAAAAATGTATCTCCCTCACTTAAAATACTTTGAAGGGTCTGTTGACTTCAGTCCTTTAGTAAACTGGGGACTCAATAGTGAATGTAAATTGCAAGTATCTCATTTAAAATGTACGTGATTTGTTGGGCCGGGTAATACGCAATGAGGTGTTAGTCAAGTCATTCTTCCTGAAGTTTAGAAATGTGTTCTGGAAAGAGCTCCTTGTTACTCAACTTGGGATGACCGCTGCAGTTGTTAATAATGAGTGGTTTCTTTGGTGTGGGGTATCTGAAAGTTTTATATCAAAGTGTCTAAGTACTGGTAGAGGTGCTTGTATCCTTGACCTGTCATCATAGTGATAATTTGTTGGCATTTACATTGCCCTAACTTGTAAAGCATGGTCCAGATTGGGTTCTGGCTTAAAGACAGTAGAGTGCTTTCATGGATTCGAGGCTTAAAGGAATCAAAAGGGGCATAAATGACCTGCACTAAAGATCTGAGTAGCACAAATCTCCCAGTGAAAGTCAGTGGATATCATTTACTGCTTCTGTTAAGGGAACTGCAATGTCAGCATTTTAGGAGTAGTTCCTGCAGATGCATTGAGGGCATCTTACAAAAATTGTGTGACACTGGATTTTTATTTTCCTCAATAAAGGTGAGCCATGTCTTTCCATTCTGGGCGAGGATGTCCCCGTGGCCAGGGGGGACCAGGAGCAAGAACTTCAACACAGACCTACCGCCCTCAGAACCTCCGTCAGCTTCACCCACAGCAGCCCTCCGTACAGTACCAGTATGAGCAGCAAACTGCCCCTCCAACAACCTATTCCAACCCTCCAACCACCGGTTACATGCCTCCCAGGCCAGACTTTGTGCCCTATCCTCCTCCAGTGCCCCCCTCCACACAAAATCCCATCAGCCAGTGTCCCATGAGGCCGCCATTTCCAAACCATCAGATGAGGCAGAGCTTCCCAGTGCCTCCATGTTTCCCTCCCACTCCTCCGCCAGTGCCAAATCCTAGCAACACTCCTGTGCCAGGAACACCTGCTGGACAAAGCACCTTTCCTTACATGATGCCTCCCCCCACAGTACCGCACCCTCCCCCGCCGCCAGTCATGCCACAGCAAGTCAGCTACCAGCCCGTGTACTCGGCAGGGTACTCGCAGCAGTCGTTCCCGCCGCCCAGCTTCAGCAGCTACCAGCACAGCTCCGGCTCCTTCCCGAGCAGCACTGCCAGCAGCAGCGCCAGCAGCAGCCACTTCCGGCACACGGGGCAGTACCAGGGAGAGAAGTCCCAAAGCGATCGGCGGTCCCCAGACAGGAGCAAGCACTATGATGAGCACCGGCACCGCGAGCACGGTCACATTCACGGCGACAGGCATCGCTCCGCTAACCACGGGGATCGTCGGGATCGCGGCCGCAGCCCGGATAGGAGGAGGCAGGAAAGCAGTCGGCACCGGACAGATTATGACAGAGGAAGGATATCACCTCATCACAGAAGTTACGAGCGAAACAGGTAATTTGAGGTATTATCTGCCTGCAGGGGGAGAGATGTCATCGTTGTTCCATAGTATGTGTTTGCATCAATGTTCTTCCCTTACCCTTGTTTTTCCCTTTAGCTTGGGAAGTAGCCAGTAGTCAGGTCGCATGGAAAGAGTTGCTGTTTAGACACCTTTCAGGTACACTCCCTTTACCTCATGTTTGTGAGCTGGCAGACTTGTTGCTCTTGTCCATGCAGGTAGTTTTCAAACAAGAGCTTCTTTGCATCCCACTGGGTGGATTGTTCAGTAGTGCTGAACATCTTTACTGTAGAAATTTATGCACATGTGGCAGGAAAATAGAGTTGGCACAACTTTGTGCAGAAGACTTTACAAAGTTGAGTCTTACAAACAATTAATCCCCAGCACTTTGAATTTCAAGATTTAAGTACCAGGGTTAGGGTGCCAGGTGTTACTTCCTTTCAGTAAGCCTTTTATTTGTGGAGAACACTGACTTGGTGGGGTTTATAGTCTGATAGGAGCCCATTATCTAATACCTCCGATAAGGTGTTCTAGTGAAAAGCATGTTATGTTCAGCATGAAGACCTCAGCAAGCCAGCCTGTGATCTCAAGGGAGGACTGAGCTGAAAATGAGCATGGGCCAGTTGTAGGCTTCACTGATGTCATTCAGATGGATGAGTGTGTAGTGCTTATTTTGGGATTTATCATGAAGTGTCTGTCCCTCTTCTTCATGGACACAAATAGCTTGGAAATTATGAGCTGACCTGATGCCATTTGCTGTAGCATGTTTTAGAGCAAACCATCATCAGTTAAATCTTCCTCATGTCTTAGATTTGTTGTGTTTGCAGCTCTTTATGTGTCTAATGGGCTATGTCAAAATATTCAAAGTGCTGCTGGAGAGTTAAGTATTTAAATATTTATCAGGGCTCCTGGGTCACATGCTCTTAATTTTAAAAGCTCAGAATTTTTTCATGCCACGTGTGGAACATGAATTTTTTGATAAATCCTGCATAAATGAAGCCACTTTGATTTAGATATGCAGAGACTTAATTACAGAACCTTAGACACCTGCATTCAAAAAATCAACCCAAGCCTCTCACTCAGTAAGTTTACTTTGATTCTCAAAAGAGGATTTTCCTAAAACTGAATGCAGTTGGCATTAAGGCACTGGCCTTTTCTGTATGACATGCTTGTGGAATTTTTTCCTCTTTGCTGCATAATTTCAAGCTTTAGTTTTAAGTTTTGAAAATGCACGTTTTCAGTAGCTTCTTTCTCAAACACTTTTGGATTTCTGCTTTAGGCCAACAGCTTCCAGATCTGCTTTATAGTGTATCTACTTATTTTGATTCAGAACTGTTTTCCAGACTTGGGGTTGTTTTTTTTGTGCAGCATCTGTCTCGCAAGCAAATCAGAGAGCATAGAATATGCTTTCTCTGAAGACTGAAGTCCAGGCTTGAACAAGGCACCAACAAGTAAGGATGAATGGGGCTGAGGAAAAACAATAGATAATTTATCTGAACTTCTTGCTTTGTAAATTTGCATTCTGTTTCATATTATGAGCATGGAAACAAACATATATATATATATATTCATAAATAATTTTGACTCACTCTGTTAACCTACCAAGCCACTTGAGGCACCTGTTCATAATTCCTAGTGTATCAGCAGACTAGAAGTTCTAACAGATGCACAATGAGTTGCCAGCTGTTAGCAGAGTATAAAAACTGCCTGTGTGATCTTCCCTGCCTAATGAATACAGTAATTTCACAGAATCACTTAGGTTGGAAAACACCGTAAGATCATCAAGTCCAACCTGTAACCTAATGCTGCCAACTCCACCACCTAATTGTGTCCCTAAGTGCCACATCTACATCGCTTTTAAGTGCTCTTTTAAGGGATACCACCACTTTCCTGGGCAGCCTATCCAGTGCTCGATAACCCTTTGGGTGAAGAAATTTTTCCTGCTATCCAAATGAAATCTCCCCTAGTGCAACTTGAGGCTGTTTGCTTTCATTCTGTCGCTTGTTACCTGGGAGAAGAGGCTGACCCCCACCTGGCTACAACCCCCTTTCAGGGAGTTGTAGAAAGCAACAAGGTCTTCCCTGAGCCTCCTTTTCTCCAGGCAAAACAACCCCAGCTCACTCTCCAGACCCTTCACCAGCTCTATTGCCCTTCTCAGGACATGCTCCAGGACCTCAATGTCTGCCTTGCAGTGAGGGGCCTAGAACTGGACACAGGATTCCAGGTGCTGTCTCACCAGTGCTGTGTAGGGAGGGATGATCAGTGCCCAGGTCCTGCTGGCCACACTATTGCTGATCCAGGCCAGGATGCCATTGGCCTTTCTGGCCACCTGGCCCTATGCTGGCTCATATTCACCTGCCTGTGACCAACATCCTCATTTGTTCTGCTGGGCAGCTTTCCAGCCTCTCTTCCCCAAGACTTCAGTTAATTTAAAGCTCTTTGATCCCAGAAACGTTTGGGTTTTCAAATTGTTTATGTATATGTGCAAGCTGAGTCTGGTAGATGAGAGTCACAGTTTCAGCATCATGCAGGTTGTCTGTCTGGTCTTTGTGTGTGCTTGAGGTGGCTGTAAGGGAGAGAGGGCTTGCCTCAATCACTTGAATGACTGCTGTGCTTACAAAGCTATTGTGCTTGAAATAGGTTTTGTTTTCCTTCCTTGAGGCATTTAGAATGATTATAGATAAAACAATCTTACCCCTTGCCATTCGTAACAGGAGAAGAGAAAGAATGGTAATAAGTTCCGTGGTGAGTTCATAGATGTTGCCTCTGTGGGGTGTGAATTAACTCTCGTATTGAGATGGATGGCTTTGTTGACAAAAGTGAAGGACATGGATACACGACTGTCTTTTACAAGTTTCCTGAAGGTCAGGGTCAAGAACATCTGGGTTTTTAGCAGTCAGCGTGTGGCTGTCATTTTGCACAACATGATCTTGGACTGCTTTTGTGCTCCTTTCAGGTATATAGTGTATGGAGTGCCAGACTTCTCATTTAACGTATTTTTTGAACTTTTCAAGGGAGCGGGAGAGGGAGAGGCATAGGCACCGTGACAGCAGAAGATCACCATCACCAGACAGATCCTACAAAAAGGATTACAAGAGAGCAGGAAGGTAAGGAAGGCTGCATGTGGTCTCTTGAGCATTTGAGGCTCTGTGCATCCACTCGTGGGGTTTTGTGTATGTGTACGTGTCTCATTCGAAACTCAGAAAAGATGAGTGTCTTAAATTTATAATCATATACTGATACATGCAAATGCCAGTTATCTCAAGACCTTGTAGAGTTAGAAACGATTAATCTCTGGAGCGAGAGTTTCACTGCCGTGTCCTAAAGACTTTCTCTTACACCTTCTGTTCCGTAAAGTACCAAAATTATTTAAAGTCATTCTATCTTTAGATTATCTTTTAAAGGCTTCGCTTATATTGCTTCTCCTTTCTGAGTGCTGGATAGTTGAAATCATTACAACATTATTGGTTTTGTAGGCAAAGGAGATTTTAAAAAAAAAAGCAGGTAGTTTCCTTATTCATCTTTTGAAAGCATTACTCTTGTGATGTCTAAGGAATATCACACATTGTGTTGTTAAAAGGCGTGTTACAGTAACAGAAGCATGGGTTCTGTATAATCTTTTTGAATAAAACCCAAATTATTTTGTCATGCCAATAGTTTGTGGGCTATGCTTTGAAACTTCTTACTGTAAGTTTTAGTTGTGAGTGATGTGACTTAGTTTTTACCAATGAGTTCCTAACTTAGAAATAAAACTAAAAGGAATTCACCTAGAATGTAAGTGGGAATTTTAATTTAAAATGACATGTATTTTTTAAATTTTAATACTTGAATATGGCTTTCAATAAAAAACACATCAAATTTTAAGTCATTTTTATAGTAGTTCAAAACTACAAATTACTCTTTTACTCTTTATGGTGCAAGTTAAGAGCTGGAAAGGCAACTGGATTTTGCTGCAGGTTATATGACAGAATGATGTACTGATCTGAAGCAAACTGTTTTTCATTTTAAAACCGTCACTGTTAAAATAATAAAGAGAATTGCTTTTGTTTGCTTTCTCCCACTAAGCCGGTCTCCAAGCAGAGAGAGAAAGAGAACCCGATGGGAGGAGGACAGAGAAAGGTGGTCTGAGAACCAGAGCTCTGGCAAAGAGAAAAATTATACTGCTGTCAAAGACAAAGAATCGGAAGAGAATGCATCTGAAAAAAATGAAGAGGAAGATGAGGAATTGCTTAAGCCAGTCTGGGTTCGCTGTACCCATTCTGAAAGCTATTATTCCAACGACCCTATGGATCAAGTGGTATGTCAGTGAGAATGCTAAAATGGCTGCAGACAGTCCCTTATAATAGGAACCCTTCAGCAGGATCATGTTTTGTGTCATTTAATTCTTCTCTCTTCCTAATCATTTCAGTCTTTTAACCCCGTTAGGGGCTTCATTTGTTGCTATTCTTCTTTGTTTTCATCAGTTCCTTTTGTCTGTCAGCATTCAGATAAGTGGTACATGGAAAAGGGGTACTTTTTTTTTTGTCTCCAGGAGGGAAAGATCTATTTTTTTGCCCATTATGCCTGTGTTTGAGCAAAGATGCTGCAAGCACCATATATTCCTGCAACCTTGGAGAAGTGCTATACCAGCAAATGAAATAATTTCTCCACTAGTTCCCCTGGTGAAGCAATGTAATGATACGCTAAAGCCTTATAGGTATTCCCATGTTTCACTGAACTACAAAGATCTGTCTTTCCCACCCTCTTGCATTTTTTCATGAAATCCTGGTAGATGTTGAGTTCTTGTGCTATATCAACACTGTCCTTTTTTTGTTCTGTTGTTGTTCTAATTTTTTTATTAACAGGGGGACTCTACTGTGGTAGGAACAAGCAAGCTCCGAGATCTGTATGAAAAGTTTGACGAGGAGTTAGGAAAGCGGCAGGCAAAGGCCAAAGCAGCCAGGCCACCGTGGGAGCCACCAAAAACCAAGCTGGATGAAGATTTAGGTAGGCTGAAATGTTGACAAGGCTCTGAAATGGAATAATCTGTAGTTAACCCATTTTGGCAGTTGTGTGTATTTAAGAAGGTTGGTAAGTGTTTTTTAAATCTCTCCTTTGTATTTCATATCCATGGGATTTTTACTGTAGCTTTTGACTGAAGTAGAGCTAAATTCTTTTACCCAGAAAGCCTAGGGGAAAATGGAGGGTATCCAAATGCTAGTTTCTTCCATGGCATAAAGCACCCTGAGCATGATCAGAGAGTCTGGAGAATGGCGTATGAGAGGTTTTGAGGAGCTCCTGGTTTTACGTTTCTAAAGAGCAAGGAAGGGTAGTGGTGATAGACTCAGTGCCATAAAAGCAAACATAGGAGTTTTTCTTCAGTATTGTGTTTTTGTTGTGCAGCTCTGCTTACTATGATCAGACCTCTGCAAAAGTATCAGTTTTCATAACATACATTATCTGCATTATCTTGTACCACCAGTATGAATCCTCTGACAGTGAAATGCATCCAGTAGCATCAGATACTGGGGAAATACTGGTTGAATTAGCAGGGCAGAGGTTTTTTTAGCAATTTGTCTACTCGGAAGTCAGTGAAAGCTATTTTTCTTGGTTTGTTTTGTGAAAACTGTTGTTCTTTTCATACTTCCAGCATTTCAGTGTTTCATAGTGTGTTTTTTTGTTCAGTTGCTTTAGTTCAAGAAATTTGTAGGCATATCACAGTAATTTAGATACTCTGTTGGGGATTGCTTTTTAAAGATTGTTTATGTTGGTCAGGTGAGCTGCTTCAAACTCTCATGTCTCATCTTAGTAACTCATTAAAAAGTCACATATCAAAAATTCTAAAGCTGAAGTACAGGCATAATGACATGGTTACATGCTGATGGTATAAAAGGATACAATGAAGAAGAAAGAAAAAAATAAATACAGATGAAATAAAATGTGAATTCACTTTAGAAAAGGAATTCTTCACATTTTTTTTGAACAGCGAGTTTGCATATATTTGTACTCCTTCAAGAATCTTTAGTAAACTGTAGAGTTTTTTAGGAGGTGTTTTTTCATGTGGGTGAATCAAGGATGGGACTGCTACATTCAACATACCTGTGTAAAGCTGTCATTCCTCAGATCTCTGAGGAAGAAAGCCTGCTGCTCCAGGCTAAAATATGGTAGGGCCAAGAGCAACTTCTGTGTTTTCTTTTTCCACTCTTTTTGGGGAACCTGAAGGCTCTATGTCTTCGCAGTTCCCCTGGGCTAACTTGGTAACTTGGTTCTCCTACAGCCATGTAGTGTCTAGTAGTTTGTCTTATTTTTGTACTTCAGTAAATGCTGTCTCTGTTCTGGCTTGTGTCAGTAATCCTGTGTTGCTCTGAGATAGCAGTGCACTCCAGGAGTGCTATTAGATCATGAAAGGCTGGTGATGGAAGAAATTCTTTACTTGAGGGTGGTGAGGCACTGGAACAGGTTGCCCGGAGAGAAGTTATGGATGTCCTGTCCCTGGCAGTGTTCAAAGCCAGGCTGGATGGGGCACTGAGCAATCTGGTCTAGTGGGAGTTGTCCCTGCCTGTGGCAAAGGGATTGGAATTAGATGGTCTTTAAGGCTCCTCCCAACCCAAACCATTCTGTGATTTCAATACATGACATTGAAAAGTTCTGTGTTAGTCTTTTGAAACTCCAGCTTACTCTCACGGGTTCCATGCACATTTTGCACCTGAAAATAGACTTCAGTATTAATCAGCTGTAAATCAGAAAACTTTTGAAACTTAAGTCTTTGTGAATATTTGTAGGTATACACATGTGCACACTTTGTGAGAAAATTCTGTTTCAGCTGTGCATAGATGACCTATGTAAACCGTGTGTTCCAAGGACATACTTTAATAACACCTTATGCCACATTATGAGCTGTGTAAAAATGCATCCTGATTTAAAAAAAAAGAGGAAAATGTTTTCCTAGTGATAGTCTCTCATTTTCTCTGTCTCCTTTTTCTTTCAACTAAGGAGAGTCTTGTGTTCAGTAAAAATGTGTATTTTAAAACCATAGTTTCACAGTATTTGAAAGCACTGACAGTACAGTAATATATTTTCTCTTAAGTCAAAACTTGACAAATGGAAGAAATGTTGCATTTTATTCCAAGAGTAACAAATTTTACTCGCATCCTGGTATATGTCTTGGCTATGAATGCATTTGTTTAAATTGGAGCTGAGGATATCTGTGAAAATGAGTGACTAACATCACGTGCATAAGAAAGGGATTCACTTCAAGACATTAATGCATGTTAGAGAATGTATTGCTATGGGGAAGAGAGCATGTGGAAGTGTTTTTCAGCCATCTTTATTTCTTCTGTGTGAATCAGAGAGCTCCAGCGAGTCAGAGTGTGACTCTGAAGATGACAGCAGCTGCTCCAGCAGTTCAGATTCGGATGTTATTGACGTCATTGCAGAAATTAAGCGTAAAAAAGCACACCCTGATCGTCTCCATGAAGAATTGTGGTACAATGATCCAGGACAGGTAGGGTGTTAAGGAAAACGTACCGGGTGTCCAAAGGTCATTCTCCCAATAAACTGAAAATTCTGCCTTGTTGTCAAATATGCAGAGTGACTTCTATTTCAAAATGCTTTCTTTACCCCTTTTTCCCTTTTCTCTCTCATCTTCTTCAAAGCACTTCACTTTTGATTTCAAGAGTGTGGTTCCAGCTAATTATGCGTGGGGATTATTCAGTTGGAATCATGTCTGACAGCGTTAATAAAAACTGAATTGCTAACAGTGTGGTAATGCTGTCCTTTTAGCCCTGAGATATAGGTACACAACTGAATTCTGTGGTGGAGAAAAGGCAATATGTTTACATCCTTTACAAATTTTTCACCTTAAGCTCTCAGCTCATAATGATAAATAATGTTTTAAATATGCAGTTAATGCTTCTAATTTCTTGTCTAATGGTTCTTTTGTAATTGCATGGAGATTGTAGTTCTCATTAAATGTAATTGCTGAGCTCATGAAGTGCTGTTTTGAAAGAACACATTGCACAGAAGACTAGTTTTTGTTTGCAACTTCACCGTCTTCATCTTTCTTACTTAAATATTTTACAATCTATTTTCTCATTTCAAGTGGCACATCAGTAGACTTATTTTTCTGGCACTTTGTGTGATGTATGAGTTTAGCATGCAACAAATCATAATGTGAAGAGATACTGCAGTGCATATTGCTACTGTGGTAATTCAAAAGTCTGTTGAATATTCTATTACAGATTCATATTTATGCTTCTAGTTTAAAAAAAATGATTGAGCATAGCTGGCTGTTTTTATTTGTATGGAAAACAAAATTAGCGAACTGTTTAGATATTTAACAGAAAAAATCGTGTAGCTCTTGGGCACACTTCAAAGTAATGTTCTATGAAGAATATTAGCGGGAAAAAAGTGGAATAAATGCAGTAGGAATAGATTTGGGAATGTTTGGTATATGAACTTCCTGCTGAAAAACATTCTTTCCCAAAAACTTTCTTGAGAGTGACTCTTCATCTTTCATGAAAGGGCTAAAATCAGTCATGGTGAGCTTCTCAGTGCTGTACTACTTCTGTGTAGATTTTATTTGAAAACATTTGAAGTTTTTGTAGGTATTTATCTGGTGTGTCAAAATGCTTTCTGTCAATAAATAAAACAGGAATGATTGCCATGCACTCTGATATGTACAAGTACACTGTCTGACATGGAACTAGATTTGTAGGATGGATCTTCCCAACCCTTCGATCTGAGAAGCTTGTTTGTTAATTTGGATACTCTCCAGCAGTGCTGACAGTTGCCAGAAAATAAACTGTTAAATTCAATGCCACCACAGTGGCTTTTGCCTTACAAATGAGATCTGCTTGTTTGTGTTGCTCTGTTGATCAAAGAAGGCATTGCTTATGTAAATTCGTGATCTCTCACCATCATTTTACCTTTAATTCATGATTGCTCCCCTGCATTTTTTTTCCATGAGCAGTGTTGTTAGGGACAAGCTACAGATGTATCTGACTTGCTTCTCGAGTCTTGGGCTTTACAAGTACTTCACATCTCTCTCAGTTTTGGACTGTGCATTTGATATAACAAAAGCAGTATTCATGCTGAACAGTTCTAAGAATTAAGGTTGAGATTTTAAAAAATAAGTGATTATTATTTAAATAGCCTCAGCAGACCCTTAGGTGTGGAGCACTGATGAGCAATTAGCTGTTGACTGTGTTTTTAACTCTCTTCTGTCTTGTCGCAGTGTAAGCCAGTGAGGAAGTATGCTTCTACCTATGAGCATGATTCCATTTCTTTGAGCCCGTTCTTTCCTTGAGGGTCTCAGAGTATGGGAAAAACTGTGAACAACAAGGTGTCACGTTACTCCATTGTTAAGATTGTGTGCCTAAGTTTCCAAAGGAGTAGGGAAGTGCCCTGCTTCTTATGTTCCTTTGCACATACACATTGTGCCAGTTTGAAGAAACTGAGGTGAACATTCAGAGAATTGACATCAAAACTAAAAGGTTGCATCTGTATCCCAACTGCCTAAAGCTAACATTGACAGTGGTTTAATCAGTCTTGCTTCCTGTGGAATCTTCACGTTGTATCTTATATACAATGATGCCATTTAGACTCACTGTGGATGCTGTTTGTGTTTTCAGACTGCTTGTAATAGCGTGGAAAGTTCTGCTGTTTTTTCGATTGCACTGCAAGTTTATTGTTAGTTTGGGTTTTTTTTCCCCTAAGTCTAAAAGAAGTTTAATTTCTTGAATTCAAACTTTGATTAGAACCTGGGGTTGGGAACTTACTTTGTTTCTCTGGTTTGTTTCTGGGCTTCTTTTGTTGGATTTCTGCAATGAGCATAATGTTAAGAGCAGAAAGCTTTAGGCTGTTGCAGTAGTTGATAGTCTGCATTGATCTTGGTCATAAAATTAAAAATAAAGACACTAGCATTATAATGTATGCACTGGCCCTTTTTGGTACAGCTACATGATGCACCCATACAGAATACTCAAGTGGGTATTTCTTCCTCCTTTATCTTTTTTACTGATCTGTTTACAGGATGGATTTGAAGTGTTCCCATTAGTTCTTTAAAGTACCAAGTAAAATTTTTGAATGGTCTTCATTTCAGGGGATAGCCTTTTTCCATGGCAAAGGGCTTAGTCAAGGATGGGTTTTCAGTCAGAGAACTTAATGGAACTATTTGAATATGGAGATTTCAGCATGTAAATATTGACACGCGCATGTTTAGGACCCGAATTTCATTTTAGTCAATCATCATGCTGTTTTGTGTGTATAAGCAATGGAAAAGAGGTATGTTATAGCAGGGCAGTAGAATTCTGCTGAGAGTGTTTTTCCATCTTGTCCTTCTGAAACAGTGATGAAGTTCTAATGCTGTTGCACAGTCTTCTTATATTAGTCTATACTGTTTTCAGTTTTATTGGCTTAAGAACATCCACTTAATCTAAGCATGACAGGCTTTTAGAAGCATCAGCACTCAGGGCATTAAAACCAACATACTTTTCCAAAACCACTTTTCAATAAAACCAGAATCCTATTTTGTTTTTGACAGATGAATGATGGACCTTTGTGCAAGTGCAGTGCTAAAGCCCGGCGAACGGGAATAAGACATGGCATTTATCCTGGCGAAGAGGTATTAATAATTCTTAGGATTGCTATTATGAATACAAACTTGCAGCTGTAAATTCCTGCTTGGGTTGATTTGAGGGGTTTTTCCCATGATTTACAGGCTGAGTAAAAAAAAAACCTTGTGCAACTTTAAATAATTTAGTTACGTACCCTCATATTTAAAATGCAATACTGTTGGTGAAATCCACCTGAAAACTGGAGAAAACTTTTGCCTGTGTTTGCTTAGTTTTAGGTTTGTTTGGGTTTTTTTGTAAGTTTCTGGAACACGAGTATGTTAATAGAAAAGAACTTGTGATCAAAGATCTGCTATCTTCAAGTGGATGAATATGTTGTGAAGGGCCCACTTTGTGAAGTGATTGCTTTAAAAGAAAAAGTAAATAGTAATCCTGCTGCTGAAGGAAGCAGAAGGCTTGTCGGGTGGCATTCTTGCCTTAGCATGTAGGCTTTACAATTTATCTTTGTGCTTTTTCTTGAAAAATTTTATTTTTCAGTAGGCCTTCTTACATATATTTACCAAAACAATCTTTTATTTCTCTGCAGTTAGGGAGTTATGAACGTTTCTGTGAGTTATTTGAGTTCAGAAAATTGGCTTTGGTCTGAAGCTTACTATAAATTGCTCCAGTTCAGGAGCTATTCCTCCCTATGTTATATCTAGTGTTATCTTGCAGACGAGGGAGAAAATTTAGGAGGAGAAAACTATTCTATATAAAAATTGCTGCATGAAGGCAGCTGCTCCCTGGAACAATGCCATCTGGGAATACCAGGTTTCACAAAATCTCCTAGGGTATACTACTTTTCACAGTGTCCTGTAGATGAAACTGCCTAGTTTTGAGCTAGCTTGTTTGCAGCTGTCTTGTTACAGCAGTGAGAAGCTTATTTTGGGGCTGAGGAGCCAATGTGATCACCCTACTTCCTTGCAAAGTGGCCAGAGCAGTGTAGTGGTGTAGCTGTCTTGCCACTGCTGCAGGCCAACTTTTATTCTGCTGGTCAGAGTAGTACCCTGCTCACTGCAGTGATTTTATTGTTTTTCCCAATGTATTCCAAGCAGGCTGGTGGCAGCCTCTGAACTGCAGCAAGTTGTATGTAGGGCTTATGAAAAACTTTTTTTCTGACTGTTGAGGAGTTGAGGTCTTTGCACAGGACTGCTTCAAAACAGTCTGGAAGGAAACATGAAATCCCAGGTGTCTGGCTGCCTTTGGACCTCAAAGTCAAGCATTACAACCTTGTAACAGAGTGGGATTACCAGAGCTATCTCTGTGGTGATAGACTAATCCCTTCTCTTCAGGCTTCAGGTTTTCCCCAAGCAGATGGGCTCATACCCATCTATCTTGATAGTGCACCTGGAGATGACCTCATGTGATGTCCAGGCTCCTCTTCATAAGCTTTTAAAATGTGTTTCCTGAAAGAAATCTATATAGGAGAGGAAATTAGTCTGGAACGTAAACAGCTAACTGTTGTGTGTAAGAGAGATGGAAAGTTAAATGGAAAATGGAAAAAAAAATCACCTTTTTTTGGCTTTTGAATAGCTTTAAAAATATTTCTTAAAGTGAAAATGGAGATAAGGCCACACTTTCCTCCTTCCCAGAATGCTTAATTATGACTACCTGGTTTTATTTAATTTTTCCTAATGCATATTTCATGGCTTTTAGAAATGCTTTATTCTCTCTTTTAATCTAAATTTGCCTTGACTCTACACATAATTCTACTTATCTCTTTCTTTAAGCCCATTAAACCATGTCGCCCCATGACCAACAATGCTGGAAGACTGTACCACTATCGAATTACTGTGTCACCTCCCACAAATTTCTTAGTAAGTACTTTATAAATAATTCGAACTAGGATTCTGATTTTGTTTTTAGTGACAAAAGTCGTACTGCTTCTTGCTTATACCATGGTGGTTTTGTTTGCTTTTTTAAGACAGACAGACCTACTGTTATTGAGTATGATGACCATGAATATATCTTTGAAGGGTTCTCCATGTTTGCACATGCCCCACTAACAAACGTAAGTATGGTCCTTGCTACATACTTTAGGTTTCATATAGGGGGTTTTCTTTGGAAGGTGCTCATTCTGCCCTGAAGCAAAACTTCTGAAAACAACAATACAACTTGCCAGCACTGGGGACAGAGGAAAGATATTTGTGCTAATGAATCTGAGGTTTTGTCTTGACTGATTGTGGTAAGTAGTGTGTTTGAACCATGACTGAACCTGTGATGTGCATCGAAGTAATGTTTTTATGTGTTTCACAGTTTGGGAGTGAATTAAACCATGGAACAACTTGTTAAGACTGCTAATTGGATTTAAATTGGATGAGTGGGTTTATTAAGTTGGCAATGTTTAAAAAAATTAGCAATCAAAACAAAAAAAGGTTTTCCCTTCAAGTGACAAATGAAATTTTTCAGAGATCCACTCTAAAGGGTTTTCTCTCTTCTTAAGACTTACCTAGATGTACCAATACTTTCTAACAGCTGTTCAGCTTCTTCAGGACCTATCAAGTTACGATTTTTAGTAAAAGCTGTAGGTATATACAGGTGTTTAATTTTTTGTTTTGAAAGCAAGTGTAACAAGAGAAGGACATGAGTGGTACCTGGCTGCCTTGCTTTGCTAGTATAAGCTGAGTTAGGCAAACATGAATGGAAAATATGCAAATGTTTAATTTCTGTACCCTGGAATATTTTTTGTTATCTTGGTTATTTCAAGGTTTTCTCAAAAAATTCAGTGTGTTAGTTTCTGTCATTTTTATACCTATTACTAGCTACATCACCAATGCCACAACTCAGCGTAAGAGTGGTTGTGAACACAGGACTGGGATGTAAGGATACTGGAACTGAGAGGCACTGAGAAGAAATTACTTTGACCCCGACAGTTTGCTTACATAATGGATATAATAACACTTCACTCTTGGTGGTCAGGGGCAGGGACTCATGTTGACAAGTCAGTGAGAGAGTGGAGTTCAGCCTCTGGCATGGCAGTGGGAAGCGCTGCTGCCCAGTAGCATTAACTCAGCCTCAGTGTTCAAGGCAAATTTATCTCAAGGCTTTGCGTTTTCACTTTGCAAATGAGCAAAAAGGAGCAGTTTTGTTTTACTCACATTAAAAGAGTAAAGTGACCCCCCTTTGTAATTTTTGTGTCTACTATGTGACAGGAAGGCAGGGAGCTACGGAAATCTTTAATATATGGACAACAAGGAAAACTCTTCTTTGATATGAGTAGTTAGTGAAGCTATTAAGCTGTAAAGTGTGTATGTGCATATGTGTTTTTTCTCATTCCAGATAGGGGAAATAATCAGCTACAAATGATAGCTTTTTTACAGAGTTGAATACAAAGCCACACTGTGGTGTTAATTCCTGTTGCTAACAGGTATAAAGCCCTTTGGAAGGAGTCTTTTGATGTCATGAGGTGATTTTTGGCATACAACAGAAAATCTGCTCTTTGAGGGACGCTTTGGAACGTATTTGATAAAAGGGAGGTAGCAAAAGGTAGTAAAAACAGAGATCTGAACACCAACATCTTTGCATTAACCAAATTTCTGTCGTATGAAGTCTCAGGTTTGCACAGTTAGGGTTATTACTGAGTTACTGCTGTTATTACTGAGTAATAACTGAGCAGCTCAAGTATTAGGGAAAATGGTTAGTACAGTCGTAGGAAAATTTATAATTTTCATTTTCAAATACCAAACCAATTTTATAGTACCAACCACACATTCCTTTACTATGTATTTGTTTGTGTACATGGAACTCCAGTTCAGGGAAATCTTAGTTGTGGTCAATTCTCTAAAGTATTCAACTTCTAGTTTAAATTATGTGTTAGTATGTAAGTCAACAATCCCTGTACTTTTTTTAACGTCTCACTGACTTAAGTGTGACAGGTTTTCATCTGTTCAGATTCTAAATGTTATATTTAATTTCCAAGGTTTTGGTAGGGTTTTGTATTCACATTTAATACTGTATCAAATTGTAAGAAATGCAGTTTTGTTTGGTTGTTTGGTGCAGCTTCTTAATTTCTCATGGCGATATCAATAGATTTTTGTAGTCAAAATAGTCAAAAGTTTGACAATGGGATGTAAGAAGATGCAAGCACCTGTGCTATGTACATTAATTTCATTGCAACCCCAGCGCTGTTCAGATACTCATTTGTGGGCCTATCAATGTAAAATAACCTTGGGTTGCTTCACTTTCACAGATCATGGAATTGTTCTCAGAGTCTTTTATACTTTTGAGGCCAGTGAATAGTAAAATTTGGTAAGAGCTGTAGATGTGTAAGGGAAAATAAGGCATTTTTTAGCCTTTTAGGAATTTAGGTTTTTTTCTCTGAAAATCCCATTTAAAAAAAATGAAACACCTTCAGTAATTTATGAACCGTAAAAAGGTGAAAAAAGGAATTAAATGTTTCTCTTGCTAGCTAGTCAGCTAAAAATCTGAGAATATTTATTGCATGAAATTAGTATAAAACTGTAAATTTATCCTAAGCTATTACATTATGTTGCTTTGACTGAAAACTGCATTTTAACGCAGTAGAGCTGACACAATTGACAGTGAGCTAAAAACACCTTTCTTTCAGATCACTGTATCAATCTGACACTTTGTGTCACAAACAACAAATTCACTTGCAAATATCCAAGTGAGAGAAGATACAGGTTGACTGAGGTTTACAGGTGTACTTTTTCTCCTGAAGAAAATTTCGGCTCCAGTAGATGGCATTATTTAACCTTCCTTCACCATCCCTCCTGTCAGCGTGGTGTTTTATTACCGAGGTGAAGGCTGGAACTGGTACTCCCTTTACACATGCTTGTGTTCTTGTCTTTGCATGATCCCCTAGAGCAGCTGTTTTAGTAAGTGCCCTTTGCAGCAGACAGTAATACCTTTGCATACAAAATTGTATTAACTATACATTTGATGCTGTATAGTTTTTAACTCTGAATTTCTCTCATCCTTCCAGATTCCTCTATGCAAAGTAATCAGGTTTAACATTGACTATACAATTCACTTCATTGAGGAAATGATGCCTGAGGTAAGGATAATTAGTCTAAAAGCCAGAGTGGGTTATGAGTTTTTGATGTGTTAAATGGATTAAATTCCTCAGTATCCCACCCTGTGAAGTCTCTAAGAGACTGGCTCTGTGCTGAATGGGCAGCTGAAACAGAACTTGCACTTACAGGTACTAGCATAAATCCATTTACCTAGGCTATCATGTATTAAAATCAAATAGTAAGAAGTGCTTATATCCATAGGCTCCTTTCATTTTGAGTTATGTACAATATCTGTAAACTGACTTAGGCGTTACCTTTCTCTTAAGTGTGACAAAAATAAGGCGTATGGAGGTACCCCTTTGCCAGAACCACATAAGTCAATGGCAGAGCTGAAACTTAATCAGAAGTTTGAAGCTCTGAAGACTGCTTATCAGTACTTAATATAAGCTGTTGCCAAAACAAATTTCCTGTGGATACAAACAAAGCACATTGAGTTCATAATCTGTTTGTGGTGGGGTTTCTTATTACAAATTAATGTCTGGTGGAGCCAGTTTGCAAAGTAAATTGCTGCAGTGGAACAGTGTGTGTAGGTACAGAAACACCCCTGCATATTAACTACAAAGATAGGATCAGTATTTAATTTAGTCACAGCATCTAAATATGTGCAACAGCCCTGAAATTCCTCAGAAAGACTAATGTGATCAAAGCAGTTAATTTCTTGTTAGTGAATGTATTGTGTTGTCTGCACGTCTTGAACTGAAACAACAAATGGCTACCAAGCAAAACGGGGAAGTGAACATTTTGGGGGGTTTCTGGATTATTTGCAGACCATCTTTACTAATGATTTGTGAAACAGATTGTGGTATTAAGTTTGGAATTTATGGCCGATATCATACATGCACAATTTATATCAGTCTGATGCAATTTGTTCAGGAAAGTTTGTAAGTTCCTTCATTGAAGGAGCCAGTTCCTCACTCGATGAAAAGAATCTTTTTTTTTTTTTTTCTCTTTTCATCCTTCTTCTTCTGTTGGCTATTGAGGTCGTAATCCTCAATTTGTGTTGCACTCACACTTGCTATGGAAGTGATATGATACCACAGATGGTGATTTATAAACATTTAATTTGAGCATGTGGGAAAAAGTGAATTATGAAAAAGATATTTCTCAGAAATGTGTCATCTGCTTAGCGTGCTCAGGTGGAAGGGGTTTTAGTGCTTGGCAGATTATTGCAGACTCATAATTTCTGCCTATACTGTTGATTTGGACATTGAATGAAGAGGATTCAGTACCATTCTTTCTTGACAATGCTTTCTGAAGAGACCACTGTGCTATGTTAGAGTAGATGATCACAAATATATCAATATTGTTTCCAAAACCCAGTATCTAGTGATTGGCAAATATGAAGACACTGTCTTTTTCATTGTGTTTTATTTAACTGTATATGAATGCCATTGTTTGTATTGCAGTATTATATAATTAGAATTTTGGTCTATTTTTTTCTTTCCCCAGAATTTTTGTGTGAGAGGCCTTGAGCTGTTTTCTTCATATCTGTTCAAAGATATTTTGGAGTTGTATGACTGGAATCTTAAAGGTAATGTTGCCTTTGAGAGGGTCCTCAAAATTACAGTGTAACTGCTGTTTTCCATAAGAGGGACAAACTTCATTTATTCCTCAAGAAGAATAAATTAGAGTTCAATAGTGAGAGCTGCAGCAATGAAAATGCACAAACTTGGTACTGTATTCTCACAAATAAACTAAATTTCTGCCTTAATCCAGATCTTTTATTTTTAATCAAACAGTAAATATTACTGTGTGTTTAATATTATGGAATATCATGTGCATGGTGTTTTGAAAGCCACGGTGTCAGGTAAACTATTGTCTCTTTTTACAAGCTAACAAGTTACTCATACTGTATTTCTCTGCAGTCAACTCAGAAAGCAGTGTCAAAAAGACAGCTGTGGAGGAATAACGTTATTATTATAGCTGAATGTTTTTGTCTTTTGACAAGATGAAAATACTTGCTTCCGTGAAGACTGCAACAAAGGAGAATACTTCTCATGGTCTAAAAGAGAAATAAAGAGTATCAGAGGAATTACATTTCAGTATCTGTAGGTCTGTTTGGGTGTCTGTGGAGATGCACAGGAGCACACAGGTTTAATACATTTTATGTAGCCTTTGGTTTGATAATTTATTCTAATATCAGTGTTGTCTTTCCTATCACTGCTTCTGATGGTTCTTTCTGTTTTTAGCACCAGATACTTACTGGTTTGTTTACTTTTTATTTTCTTGAACGTTTTATATGATGAATAGGAAATGAAGAAAAAAAACCCAACCACAAAACAGTACCAGGGAAATTCCCGTGTTATCTTGGTTATGGTAAACAAAAACCACCCCACTAATTGGAGGAGATAATAAACTAGTGCTTGTACCTGTAAGGCTTAAGTGAAATAATTAATTGATTATATAAACCAATCTTTTTGTATTACTGTTTTATTTAAAAGCACTGGGGTTTTTTGTTAGGTTCTTACTATTTTTAAATTATTTTAGATTTCTTTTAAATTGCCTATGTGAAAGCTTTCACTACAAGTTGTCTCTCTGTTCTTCTTTTTTGTTACATTCCGGATTGAAACTTAAGCCTGATCAAATGTAATCACCATTCATTGATTTCATGTGCAGCAAAGTTGCCTCTTCTCTTCTTTTGCAAATATGTTGCTGTTCATAAATTTTCTGTATTTTTTTTGTATTTAAGGTCCTTCACTTGAAAATGATTCTATTTCCTGTCCCAGATATCACTTCATGCCGCGGTTTGTGAGATTTCTTCCAGGTAATGTTTGTATTATATAGCCTTATACAAATAAGATCTAAAAAAAGCTTTGGAAAAAACCAAAAAAAACATCCCTGTCTTCCAGAAAAAAAACCTCCACAAAAAAACCCTTATTACAAGTCAAATGGTTCAGTCAGTGCAGAGATCTGGTGCTTTTACCCGAAGTCTTAGTGCTTGCTGGCAATGCAGATGGTTTACTGGAATTCAGATGGGTAGGCCAAGTCTTGCTTCCAGCTTTTGTCTCTGTCGTCACTTTAGGCAGTGCTGGGTCCTCCTTGTCCTGCTCTGTGATGGAGCTGTGGCATTTGAGGAGTGCTGCTATCCAATCTCGCACGTTTCGTGTCCCCCCTGCTCTTCAGGGTACCATGTGGTTAGATGACAGTTCTTGAAGTGCAAGGGTCAGCATGACTGGCACCCCTGAGCACATGATTTTCTGATGTTTCTTTATGCTAATGCAAGCTTAGACCTTGTAGCAAATAGCAATAGACAAAAGCCATCATGGCTTTTGATCCACCCTGGCCTGCCAGCCAAGGACAAGATTCCATGCGGAGCATTCTGCTCATTTTGAATGAACAGTTTACAGAGGCATTTAACACATCCTAAGATACCAGGACAGACTTTCAGTTGATGTAAACGTCACGGTTCCATTGAAAACGTGTCCTGCTGAGATCCTAACAGTGATTGCTCCAGGAGGGTTGTGTGGACAGAAGGATGTGTTTCAGCTGCGGGATTTAGGGTGCAGATGAAATATGGAACAACCTTCATCAAGAGGGCTGTGACCTGGAGGTGCTGTCTGCTCTGGGCTTTGGAACTTAGTTGGGATATTAATTATAGCTGGAGCAAAATGAGTTTTGGCTCGTTACTGTGGAGAGTACTGATGGCTAGATGACTGTATTTCTAATTGTTGTTCCTTCCTGGATACACAGCACTGTTCAATCAGAAGCAGAGCTCTGAGGCTTGCTAGCAAACATTGATTTGGTTTTGCTGAAGCAATTTACAAAATAAGCCATCAAGCCACATGTGGCTGATTAACTTGACCTCATCACAAAATGAGAACAAGTTTGTCCTGCCTGGTTTGTGTTGCTTGAGGGTGCTTTCCTGTTTAGGGTTTTTATATTCTGACTTTTTTTTTTTCATTTTAGTTTAGAAGTCAGCTCTTTCTGTGCTGTTGGGTTGTTTACTGATAAGGAGAGATAAGTCTCTATAATATGTATTCCTGTGTACTGCTTCTTCTATAAGGTCCCCAGCCTTCTAACTCTTTTTTAAAAATGTCTTTTTCCTGATATTTCTGCATATATAGTTGCCTTTTAGCATCTTTTTGACAGGTTCTTTTTTTAATCAAGCTTTCATTTCTTATTGATTATTTTTTGAGATATCCTTGAAGATTTTTAATTTTCAGAGAGTGGAAATCTATTTCCTTCAGGTATGTTTGCAGAACACTACTTAAGTCTAATCAAAGAAGATGTTGTTACATCAGATCTCCACACATGCATCAGCTATCTCTTCAAAGATAGAAATGAATTGCTGATTTCCCATCCCCTCTACTTTTTCTTTCTTATTTTCCTAACATGGTCTAAAAATAATGAGGTTTGGGATGTCAGGTTTTCTATGTGGATTTACTTAGAGACAGGCCTTGGGGTAGCTCTGAGCTAGTCATACCAGGTTTGCTGAGATGCATAGCATGCAGAACAGTTGCTGTATTGTATTCATTGTCATAGGGTTTTATGATGATAAGTATATTCAGAGAGTAAAAGACTAGAAAAAACACATTTGAGGTCCCAAGCACTGCATATCCTGACCCAGAAGGGGTCTCAAACTTTCATTTAGCACGGCCGTCTTTAGCAACCTGTACACACTCTTCAGTGGGTAAGGATACACGTATATTTTAGTGATTGGTGTATGTGGGCTACCTCTTGCATAAGAGTATAATCCATTTGTTGACAAAGAACAGTCTTGTAAGTGGAGTCCCCCTTTAATTTGAAGGAAAACTTTGCAGATTTACATATCTGGCCCTGTGGCTATTTAGAAGTATTTTCTATTTCCGGTGACATTTGGGGTGTATCTTCCCCACTTGAGACTTGAGATTCCCTCTTGGAGTTTAAGTGAGTTAATTGTTCTGAGAGGCCAAGTTGCACCATTCACTTTCATCATTTCTGTGCAATAGTGCTGTAATCCCAGCTGGAGTAAGAGGAGGACTTGTACATGTCTTGGAGAGGACATCATCTTACACAGTGCTGCTGTTGTGCAGCAGCTCTGCAAGGCTTTTCCAGTGTGCCTGGGATCACACTCCTTGTGCTGTGGTGTCATCCCCCATATTGCTCCAAGGTTTTAGTTCTGGTTTGTTACCATTTCTCCTTTGTGGGTGTAGTGAGAGAGAGAATATACTCAGTGGATGGACCAGATTGTTTCTGCTCTCTGGGGGAGGGAAAACCGCGTTTGTGCTCTGTGGGGATGAAACTTGAAGATTCCTCCATACCTATGGATTAACACCCTGCTGTTAAAGGAGGGAGTTGGAGAGATGTCTGTTGAAATTAAAGCATTGTGGTAACATGTAGTGACTTTTTATTTACATAAGCAGACATACTGAATTTGAATAGCCAGTGTCTTCTGAGTGGTGATCTGTCAGGACCATCACTCACCTTTCCTGTTTGCATATTCACATCTGTAGCTGGCCACGTGAAGCCAGTCAGATTATAGTGTCTCCTTTTGTTACAAGCAGCCTTTGCTGTGCATTTTTCCTGGGGTCTCAGAGGTATTTAGTAATTTTCACATGCCCTTGATTCATTTAGTGACAGGAGACAGCATGAGGCTCTTTAGTCTTCATTACTGCAGTTAGAGCATGTAAGCACTACAGATGAGTTTAAAGTGCAGGGATAGCTTGCTACATTCATCCAGAAGTATCTTAGAAACAGCTGCATAATGCCTAAAGGCTTTTAAACTGCTGTTGTAAAAAGAATGATAAAATTTTGAAAAGGAAGATATAACTGGACAACATAACTGTTCTGCCTACTCATTTTAAAGTTTATTCAGGCAAGTTAGAAACTTCAACTTTACAGTACGATGGAACTGTTACTCTCTCCACCATTACTGTTACTGCTATAGTTTAGCAAAGTGTTTATGCATGTGCAGTATTCATCAGTAAAACATTTGCCTTCATATTTGTCAAATCACTTAAGCATTTTCCATTTTATTTTGCTCATACAAATGGTTTGTGTTCTGCATATTTTCTCTTATGCTCATGCTTTAGGAGTGAATCTCTGAAATGTGTTTTATTTATTTATGGTTTTAAGATGGAGGAAAAGAAGTACTCTCAATGCATCAGATTCTTCTCTACTTGTTACGATGCAGTAAAGCTCTGGTGCCTGAAGAGGAGATTGCCAACATGCTTCAGTGGGAAGAACTGGAATGGCAGAAATATGCAGAAGAATGCAAAGGGATGATCGTTACCAGCCCTGGCATGGTAGAACAAATGAATAATTTTTTGTTTTTTTGAACAATGTAATGACGTATACACGTTTTGTTTCAGATAGTTTGTTACAGGCTAAATTAGAACAGGAAAAGGTGACCAGTGGCAGTTGCAGATTGCAATAGGAACAGTTTATTGACTTGTTCTAACCCTGAATTTTTCCCTCTGCTACTGTACTGAAGGGCATATTTTCAGATGGGCACTATTTCCATGTGCCTGTTAGAAGGAACAGCTGTATTTTATGTATGTAAAACTTTCCTATTTTCTCAGATAGTCTTTATGTGCATGATCTCATTCTCTTTTCCCAGACACAGTACCAGAGAAATAGTAACTATTTGCTGTTTACTTTCTTCTTCCTCTTTTGACCCCTATTGACAGCTCTATTTAATGTGTGCTATTCTGATGCAGCCTTGAATATGGAAAAGGTGTTTTCTCCCTGCGCAGTTTTTTCCGCATGGTTTCTGAGTTGCTCTCGCTCACACTGAGGAATTTTGTGTACATTAATTAATGCATGTATTAATTTTCAATGCCTAGTTTGAAACCCCTAAGGTCTTATTATTTTTGGAACAATTGGTATTTTAAAGCACATACTCTCTGAACACATCTCCTTTCAACTCTGGTGTTTATGTGAATTCAGCCCATTATTCTGACATTCACTTTTAAGAAATGTGGGTCACAAGAATAGATGAATGTCCACTAAAAGCTGCAGCGTTGTATTTGTAGAGTTTGGTCAGTATTGCAAGATGGTGTCTTAGTAGTAGAGGCATATTTTGGACCTAATATTTGAGAGTGACATGCAGCTTTCTCAGTAGTAATACCTTTCTTTTTCTGACTTCATTTTCCTCCTTTGCTCATAGCTCAAATTCTTAGTTTCTGAAGAAAATGTGTGACTTTTAGGTACAATGCCTAAGAGAGAATTTAGTTTTTCAGCTGAAAAACCTGACCCCAAACTGCAGCCAGGGTGGCATACTAAATACATGTTTTCAAGTTCATAATTTAAAGTAAGGCAGCATAACATTTAGTAAACTACTTAATAAGTTTATAATAACTTGGGTCAGATAATTTTTCCGTTGATTTCACTCTTGAGTGAAGTAAAACTTCCTAAACAACAAGAAAATTGGACTGTTTTTGGGAGCATGAAATACAAGAATACACGTGAACTCTCACTATGGAAAATTCTACCTCGGCTGCGTTAAATGAGTGCTAAACCAGAATCCCATTATAGAAATTGTTAGACATCTTGAACAGCCTTAACTTGCCTGTGGTTTCTGTGATACAAGGTACATGCTGGTCCACAAGTTGTCAGCATCTGAATGGTATATCCTGACATAACTTCAGTTATTTTGCTGAAGAGATGCTGATTTCAGCTAGCTGAAAACTCGCATTTTTGTTTAGCATGAAGAAATGCATATACATTCCTCCCTTGTGTCCTGGAACTCTAAATGTCTGTATGTACAAGGCAATGTGATTTGTGAGTGGTAGTGTTAGTTCTGAGATCTTGTGGGATTTTGTACTGGCAAACTTTGCATTCTACAAGGCAGTGTTTTTAGAGATGTGTGTGGACATCAAAATAGGCAAGTATAAAAGTAATCTGTAGTGCTTTGAAATGTCATGTTATAATGGCATCATTAGAACATGTTTTTTCTCTCAAGATTTCAATGACCTTCTTCTTAATTTGTGGATTTTTCCTGTGCATTGCAGCATGTTGTACTGATTATGAACGTAAGTGAAAAACAGAGTATGAAACTATTATCTGTGCATTTTACAACATTAGAAGATAAAACAGTTCTGTTGGTGAGACAATGTGAAACTGTTTTAGAAAATGACAGCTCTTCAATTCAATTATATCCACTTGACAGAACAAAGTAAAAACACTAAATTTTGTTTTGCTGCACAGCATCTCTTCAGAAATAATAATTCCTTTTGTGATCAAATCTAGGTTTTACGTGTGCGTTTTATTTTTTTCAATGTGGGGTGTGTATATATATATGTATATATGCATGGTGGAGAAGGGAAAAAAACTTCAATAGGATATAAATCCCACTTAAACAACTAATAATAGTTCAGCATTGTTTAAAATTATTTAACTTATTCATGGTGTTTCATTAGTTCAATGGAACTTTGTGTTGGAATAGATTTGGAAGTTCACAAATTTTAGTCATCTTTCATACTTCATTCTTCCTAAAGTATTGACGGTTTTCTCACTACTACATAGATAGATATATGTATTAACATCTGTACTACATCTGCATGCTATTTCATGTTGTGTTGTAATGTCAGCAGAGGCTTGGTTGATGAGATTTGGAGTAGGAAACAAAAATAACAGCTCTCTGTTCTGCTAGAATTTCTTTGGTTTTGATGTGACTTTAAAGGCAAGGTTGTCATTATTAGATAGTCTATCAAAGCACTTTTAAAAGAGCACAGGGATAAAACTCTGTAAGAATAACATCTAATTTGCTTGCATCCTGTCTGCTGGTGTGCAATTTATATTTGATGTTTCTGTATGTTGCTGTTTGTTCATTTAACCTTCAGAAAGGGCACTGGAGAGGAGGCTGGTGTTCACGATGAAATAAAAAACCATGGCCCAGCTACACCCCTCTCATAACTGTCAGTCAGGGAGCAATTGTGATTAAGTCTTGGAGAAGTTCTTTTGTCCTGGTTGTTGTCAGCCACCTGTGAGCTGCTGTGTAACTGAGTGACAGAATGCAAGGCAGCGTCATGCAAATGAAGAGGAGTCTGGTTTTGAGTGGTCCTGAGGTCACACATTTAACACAGACTATAGGCATAGTGAAAGATTACCTTTTTACACTTTGGAGTGTCTCATTGCCACTGTTTAAGTATCTAAAATATGTCTGTATTTTTTTTTAATGTATTGATTATAATGGTTATAATTCAGTATAACTTGTTTCATATTCTGTTAATTATGCTGACCTGGTTCTCAGAGGAGTGGTGTATCAAGGGGATACTTTTTAAGGGGAATAGAGATGGGAGAAGTTCCTCATTTTAATATTAAGAATAGGGAGAACCAACAAACAACTTATGAGAAGATAAAAACTTCTCAAGTTGGCTTTGTGCAACTCCCAAAAAACCAGATAAACTTAAATATCAGGACTTTAAGCTCTTGTTTAGGGAGCAACATTCTGTCTGCTACAAATCCTGGCCATTATTTTCTTCAGGGGTTGTTCTGTTCCAATCCTTTTTTATAAGAAGTGCTATGGGGAAATTTTTTTTTTTCTTTTTTGTTTTGTGAACCCAGCAGCTTTAACTAACTAATTTAAAAAATTTAACTCATTTAAAGACGTAAAATCTTAACTAACCTAAATATTCTTTTTCTTTCTTTTTTTTTTTTTTTTTTGGCTGGGGACATGTAACTTTATGTTCAGTCATCTTGTCTAAAGGGAAGCTGATATGCATTTTTCCCTTGGAAAATATTTCTGTATCTGAAAGTCAAGCTTTTAAGTAAGTTTTTGTTTTTCTAGAATAGATTGCAATTGTGGCCATATATAGAATTGGCTTTGCTTATCCGTGCAGAAAATTATTCCTGTGAACAGTTCTACCAAGGTGGTTTGGAGGGTAAAAGCTTTGTTCTTGGCACAGTTTTTATTGTTTTGTGAAGAGAATGGTGGAAGCTGTTTCTGTAACACTGAAACTTGTCTTTGAGAAATTCACAGTGCTAAATGAGAAGTTTTGAGATGCAGGTAACTAGAAGTAATGCCCTTTTTCTGAAACCTAAGACAAGCAAAATATATTGGCCTCATCCAGCTGATTGCAAAGTGGGGAGTAAGCAGGCATGTTACAAAGCAGCTTGACAGGTAAAGGAGAAGTTGTTTACTTGGAGACAAACTGTGCACCTTCAGCTGTGTTTTTAAATATGCTGGGTAAGTGATCAAGAGCTCTGTGAGCAGCATGTCTGCTACAGTGATGTGCAATTACTTACTCTCTGCATTTATAGAGCTGAAGCAAAAGTTGCCTTCTTTTGCACTGTCCTTTTTAACAATAAAAAGAACTTCTGTTTTGAACTGTAAAAAGGGCAAAAGTCTCCTCATTATACAAGACTGTATTCCTCCTTGTACACATCAGCCTAGGAGCCTTTTCTGAGAGTAGCATGACAGATTTTTTTTGATGCTGTTTAGTCTGTGTGATTGAATGAATCTAATAATGCCTTCATTTGCTTTGGGAAATCATGAACTAAAATTAGAGCGGTAACCTGATCTTAGAAACTGCTCAGGCATGTGCGTTCTTGGATGCCAGAATGCTAATCCTACTTTTTATTTCTGGTGTGATGCTTAACCAGAGAAAGTTGTTCTAAGTTCTTGGAAAGAGTCAAAGTAAATTTCCAGATGTTTAAAATTAAAATTACCAGGCTTTTCTTTTTTTTTTTTCTCTTTGAGTGTTAGGTCAGTTAACTTTGTTTCAGTTATTGTTGTTGCCAAATGTTTATGAAAGTATTAATGATTAGTTTAATGTGCATATTATTAAACTTTGAATGTTGTTGCTTCGTGTTTCCTGGGCATTGTGGGTTTGAGGCAGTAAATTTTCCATAGAGTTGTTGTCAATTCAGTTGTATTTTGTTTTTTTCTCCTAGAAACCAAGCTCAGTTCGTATTGATCAACTGGACCGCGAACAATTCAATCCTGATGTAATTACTTTCCCTATTATTGTGCATTTTGGGATACGACCTGCTCAACTCAGTTATGCTGGAGATCCTCAGTAAGATACTTTTCCTTCTCCTTTGTTCAGGAACTCATTACTGTTGTCATTCATGCCTTAAATAGGGCTTGGTTATGTGCTTAGTTGAGTCTGATATAAAGCTTAGGACTTATGACATTGAACACAAGCTCCTGCAAATTAGAAAGTATGAGGAATAACTTTTTCTCTGCAACAATTCAGGATGTGCTGAAGTAAATGTGCATGTGTGTGCAGTATGATACTTCTTAACCTGAGGACAGCTCTTCTTGGCCCAGCAAAAGGGGATTCCTCAAGCTCCACATTATTTCTGTGAGAGGCCAGTAGCAGGTTTTCAAAGGGAGAATAACGTAACAGGAAGGCAGAGAGGGAGAAATGGTTACCCAAGCTTCCTAATGTCTGTAGCGTATAGGCTCCTGAGCTAGAGGATGTATTTAGGTCGTTTTGTTAAACAGTCCTGAATGGATATTTTTAAATTTCTCAAATCACTGTTTGAATCTTTTTATGCTACTGAAAGGGAGAAGATTTCAGGTAATCATTTAACCAGTACTATTGTGCATCATATGTGAAAGGACTGATTTTTATTTCAGAGCTGCTACTTAATTGTTTAATTAGATGTTCTTCAGGTCTCACATCTAATGAGGAATAATATAGCCATTTTCTGTTTGACTTCTTCATGGTATTTGTTTCTTGCATATTGCTATATCCTACTTAATCATCTCTTTCTGTGCTTTGAAGTGTTTCCTAGCTTGGAAGCTCTTGCACCCGTGCTACTTTTCTCTGTACTTTTTATATCCTGATAGAGTTTGGGAGGAATGTAGAGAAGGAGTGGAGAGGGAATCAGGACTTCAGGCAGAGCAAGAAATACTGTTTCACTGTGGAGTGATAAAGGGATGCAAAAGTGATGATTGGATTTTGTTCCCAATTCTTTTCTTAACATCTGTCAATTTCAGGAAACTCATCCGCTGACAGGGACATCTGCTTTCTGCATGATGACCGTATACAGCCTATCTCTGGTGCATGTGTAGTTAAGGTGGTCTTTTTCCTCATTGCTGTGGTGTAGGAATTGTGTTCCCCAATTGAGTACTCCCACTAAAAAGAGAATCAAAAGCCGCTCCCTTCCCCTTCTGCTGAGAGATGCAAAAAGGCAGAGATCACGGGTTGAGAGGAGAATGATTACTGGGAACAGCAATGAGATAAAAAAAACCCAGTAACAGCAACAATACTAATAAGAAAAATGTAGAAAGAGAGGGTGATTTATGTGCAAATGCTCACCAGATCTGCAGTTTTGAGGCCCAAACACTCATGTGCATGTATGACAGTTGTATTCTTTTGCAACTGCTTGCTGAGAATTTTAAATATAACATGGCAGGAAGTGGGAATATTCAGTTCTAATCCAGATAATAGAACTTTTTTTTTGCTTTGATCATGAGTTGTAGTCTTCTTCATCTTTTAGTTTTCTTGTCCATCAAAAGGAAATAATTAGACCCAAAAATATAAGAGTTATCTCTACTTTGATGCTGAATTCATTAGTATTTGTAAAGTTCTAGTACTTTTCATTGAAAATAGTATAAAGAGACAAAAATTATTCTTCCAATACCTTTTTATTTTAACTTTCTTTAAGATTTACTTGTGGGTTTGTTTTTTGTTTTGGGTTTTAACCTCAGAGCTGCTTAGAGAACGTAGGTATGTTTTGTTTTGTCAAAGTAACAAAGCATTTTTTGTGAACGAGCTCTGTGGTGCCATCATAAATGTCAGGCTTAACTCTGGTGTATGTGCACCCAGGAGAGATTTTACTCTAATGTGTCTTTTCTTTGTGATGTTCTAATACAGAATTTCTTGTAATGGTAATACGTTTATTAGTTCTCAAACTTAATTGCAATAACAAAGCTTGTTTCACCATTATCAATGCTAGTAGAAAAATGTGTCTTGTAGATCACAGTTTCAGGTTCTTGTTTTTGGGTTGAAACCTCCTCAAGGCATTTGTTCTTTTCATTTTGGCTGATTTGTCCATTCACTCATTTTTCTTTTTTGGGTGGTGGTTTGTCAGAAATAGAAGTGCTATTCTGCAGATCGCAAAAGCGCGGTGAATGGAGCATGAGAAAAATCTATGGATTGACCATTTCAGATGTGTTTGTAGACTGGAAAAACATCAGTATCTCCAGAGGCAGAGAGTATACATTCAAGAATGCTGCGGAGAAATAGCTAGGGAAAAAATGCCAATAAGAAAAGATTTGTTTTTGTATCTGTGAATGTGGGATGCTGGGAAGATTATGAAATAGTAAAAGAGCTTCTGCTTCGTTGACTGCTAAGCCACTAGTGTGAAAACTTCCTGATAAAACCACTGCTCTAAGTTGGTGCTGAGGCGGATCTCCTTCTGTAATGTAAATAAAAATAAAAATAAATAACTTGGGTAAACTTCTTTCCTCTGGTTTCTAATTCCCTGGTTCCTATTCAAAGTTTGATTTTATGGGTTGTCCTTAAAAAACTCTGCAGAGCTGACATTTTAAATGTAACATTGTTTCCTAAGGACACAAGGTCCCTGTCCTTATCCTCTTGGTTGCTCTTCCCATTGTAACTTTTGAACCTGTTGGTCAATTGCAGCTGAATATAATGGTGGGATGTTGTCTTAAAATGGAGTAAGTTCTTACAAGTTTGGTGAAAGTTTGTGCTAATTTGCTGAGGGCCTCCCACCAAGGAAAAAGTTATTATTGAGGTTCGTGCCTAATTAGACACCGCCAAAGTAAGAAAAGGCTAGACGGTTGGAGACAAACAGAAAAGTTAAGCATGTGCTAATCACAGAAGTAACTTGAATTGCTGATTCCATTCAGCACAAACCCATAGGGAACAAAACTTTCATTTCACTTTTCACAGAATGACTTCATGTTGCATGTGACTTGTAGAGCTCTTCCTCATGTGCTTCACTGAAATGTTTGAGCCAGTGTAAGGACAGACGCTTCCTGGGAAAGGGTGCTACTGCTTTGCAGTGAGTGATAGGCAAACCGTGTGGAGAAGAGGGAGTTTTCATCTGCCTGAATTGAGCTAAGATGCAGGCAAGACTTTTCAGCATGCAGAGGTGGCCCTTTGGAGAGGATGGGTGGGTTTCTGGGAGATCTGGGGTCTGCCCTGATCTTTGCTGTTCTTTACCTCACTCTGCACACTAACACCTCCTCTCTGCTACTTGGCCCACCCTGCTGGAGCAGCTACAGAGACTACTACTGTCACCTCTCTTGGAAAATGCTTTGAAGATTATTTTATTTCTGGAGCAAAGAGATGCTTGTATACATTCTGTGTGCATTATTAGCAGCTGGTGTGTTCATAATGACAAACAGGGAGAGATTTTTGTTTATTGACCAAAACACATGTTTTCTGGTTTTGTCCTGCAGATACCAAAAGCTGTGGAAGAGTTACGTGAAGCTGCGTCACCTACTGGCTAATAGTCCGAAAGTCAAACAGGCTGATAAACAGAAATTATCACAAAGAGAGGTATTCTGGACCTTCCTATGACTGATAATTGAGCATTGTAATTCGGGATGGAATAAAGCCGTATGACTGCCCTATTTATGGAAACAATAGAAATCCTTTACAAAAGATTTTCTTTCCAGACTCTTAACACAGATTTATTTTTATCTATGCTTGTTATTGAATGGGGTTTTTTTCCTTTCTTCAGCTGTCAAACTATTGCACGTTTTTTACCCAATTATAGAAATTATTGTTATGGAACCATAACTTCTTTATAGCTGTTGCCATTAATGGTGTCAAGAATTAGCATTGAGAAGGACTTTTTATTTCATAGTGTACTTTTAACTGGCTCATAATTTTAAACATTTCTCTTCTGAGCTAAAAACTGCCACGCTTGTGTGTATAAACTGTAATTTATTAGGTGGTACAGTGACATTGCTTAAGATCTTTGACTTGAAATCATGTGGTTGTTGTATGATAGACAAGATATTTTTCTCTTTTTGTTTTTACTCCACAAAATGATGAGAAATAAGTGTTTTTTAAGTGCAAATGCTCAACCAATTGGGAATTAAAATCAGAAAAACAGAGACTCCTAGATACAGCCTAAACCAGCCTATCTATTTCTATAAACCCTGGGACTGAAGCTTTGAATTTGTCTGCTGCCTGTCTATCAGGCAGTCTAAATTTGAGAACTTATGTAAAGAATACATGGAGGAGAAATTAACTTCTTGAGTACTGGATGGTATTTACTTAAATGGTGTTGTATTTTTATTTATTGATTAGAAATCCTGATTATTCATAAAATCATAGGCTACCCTGAGTTGGGAAGGACCCATGAAAATCATGGAGTGCAATTCCTGAGACTAGCCCAGTTTATTGTGTACTTTTGGTTGCAGTAAGTGTTTGATACGTGTTTTTGCACCTGGTTTTTGTAATTCTTGCAAAGCATAGTGTGCTGTTGTGTGAGCAAGAGTCTTAGTAAACATTTTATTTATGCTGGTATTAAATAAGCCCTTGGCTTCCTTACCTATAAATGAAAAGAAATGGAAACCCACAAGATTGTGACTGAACTGTGCCACAGTTAGTTGTAAAGGAAAAAAAGATTTGTTCTTACAGGAGATGATTTTGTTTGCCACAACTACACTCAGATCAAGTAGAATATCAATGTTTTATGGGCATCTTTTCATTAGAGGGTAATGGATGACTTATTTTTAAAATTGTAGTGGATTTTTTGTAAGGCAGTGATCGTATTTTGCTCCAGAAGATAAAATTTTCCTTTGTTATTTAGCACTTGCTGTGTGGACTGCTGGTTTTTGTTTCTAAACTGTATTGCCTAGGATAACAAGTTTTACAAGTAGATTGCCAACAGGGAGACATACAGGGCTGAAGCAGAAGCTTTATGTGAGGATAATCTATATATTTGCCAGTGGAGGTGTCAGTAACTGAGACGGAGCTGTAGGACTGTACCTTGCTGGTACATAGGCTTTTAAAGATTATGAATCATATATTATGGAGTGCTCCTGAGCCAGTCAGGCTGAAATACAGCCAGGTCTGGCAAGCACTGTAGCACCTGTCTCAGGAAAAACTCAATGACACACCTTCGACAATGCACAAGGGGTGCAGTGCTGGCAGCATCTCTGTTCCCTCTGCCATCAGTCATCCACCGCTGTGAGGTTGTACAATGATATTATTTGTGACAAGGTCGTGCCTGGGGCTTTGTTCCTCTAACCTAACTTTGAGCATTTATAGCAGGTGCATAAATTGGGACCTGAAGGCTCACTTTGAAGTCAGTGGAGGGAGAAATGCATTTTCGAAGCCATTTATCCCCTTCATTGAATATAAAAGGAGCCAGGGCTAACTAGCCTCCTACCCTAGACACCTCTGTATTGTGGTGTCTGAGGTTTGATGAATCTGTGTCTAAACAGATGCACCTGTTGGAACTACTCTGTGAGTGTCTGCAAATCAGAAAACAGAGCCTGTTCCTAACCAGATATGCTCACAGGCTTCAAACTGGAAGGTGGGAAGAGACAGCTTTGAGGAAGTGCCCTGTAGTGAAAAGAAGAGAGAAGGAGAAGGAGAGGCAGGATAGGTTGCAGCTTTGAAGAGCTTTGTGTTCTGAAGAAGGCAGAGCACTGAGGGAAGTCTTTATGATTAGTTCATGCTCTGTGAGGAGCTTGCACACCCCAGGGCTTTAGAAGAGATTCCAGGGCTGATTTATTTTATATGCTTTTCTTTCATTCCATTTTTACAGAAAATATTTTCTTTCAATGATACTGTCAGAATCTTTTAATGATTCTGACCCTTTCATGGTTTCTAGAGACAAACTGTTTGCAAAACACCAAATAGCCACTGGTCAAGGCAAAACATATTTTTAAAAAATTTTATTGAAATAATATTGGTAGATTTCATCAGCATAGCCTCCAGGACTGTTGAATGCTGACGCCTTTCCCAGACGTGGCGTAGTGACATTGTTGAACAGGAACTGTTGCAAAGTAGCCAAGATGACAAAACAAAGCCTGTTTTGCTCCTCCTGAAAGTTCAAACCAGGAGTGCTCCCAGTGATGGACTTGAATGAAGAAGTTGTTTTGTACGTCTGGTAAAGAAAGTGCTTTCATTGTAAGGACTTCTGTGTTATGCATCATCTTGGATGTATGAGTTGGACTGGTCTGTTCTGTCATTTGCCGTAAAAAAAAAAGGTAGTCACCTCTGTTCTCTTCTTGGTCTACCAAAATCCCCTATCTACACTGTATTCCAACACATCTGCCACAGTCTGTGGCTGGAAGTTTCTAGATCTGTACCAGCCTTAGAAACTGCTCACCAAAACTGAGCCTTAGATGGGTATCGTGAACGTGCTGGTGTGTGCATTGCTGTGGTTTGTTGTAGCAAGTTCTTCACAGGAGCTCTGTTCTCTCCCTGCTTAGGAAGCACTGCAGAAAATTCGTCAGAAGAACACTATGAGACGTGAAGTGACCGTGGAGTTGAGCAGCCAGGGATTCTGGAAAACAGGGATACGCTCTGACGTGTGCCAGGTGACTGAACCGGAGAGGTGTATTTTCTTTCTTGATAGCTGCCATTTACCTTTGCAAGGGTTTGTTGTAGTTCTAGGCTGACGAACCAAATGGAAATTAATATCTCAGTAATAGCTATTGATTTAGGGAACTATTCTAGTGTTCTGTCCACCACTTCCATACACACAAAAAAGATAATTTAAAATTTTCTGCCGGGAGTTGATAAGCACAAGGGAGAAGGGTTAGGAATGGCCAGCTTGAGGCTGGAGGTTTGCCAAATGTTGAGTCTAGTGTGGAACGCTTAATCCATCAATGGGATTTGTTTTAGATATTTTATATTTTTCTATTTAGATAGGTTTAAAAAAAAACAAACCAAGTTTTACAGTGAAGCATGAAGAAATATCTTTTTACTTGAAAGAAAAGGAAGTAAAAAACCTAAAACCCCATCACAACTAACTTTTGGATTAAAACAGGTGAGCCTTAGTAGAAAGGTATCTTTTAGATACTCTGTTGCATATGCATGGCATCTCCAAGGACCATATCTCTGTCAGATCCTATTCTGAAGCAGTTGACAGCCACCAGCTTTGTGATACGATAAAAATAAGTGCAATTTTTTTGTAATATTTTATTAGTAAAATTCAAGTAGTTGTAACTGCCAAATAATTATACTAGAGATATACTTGTATTATTTTTTAGCTCTTGTTTTGGAGATGTTATTTAAGAGTTAAATGCATGCAACCTAATATTAGCTTACCAGTGTGAAGTATAAATTAGGGGGGTTGCTAGGCAAAGGTAAATAAAGAAATTCTGCTGTAATCTTAGAAGTTTGGTAAGGCTGAAAAAGGAAATTCTAGAGTGAGAGAAGTGCTAATAACTAGGATTGCTTTTTTTCTGTCTGAAATATTTCTTGTGATTCTACCCTTGCCTCTGAAGTGGAAGAAGAATAGTGGTGCAGTATCTTCTCACACAGCTGAAGAAAATTACAACCCTTTCCTAATTTTTTTTGTTGTGAACTGCATCTATTTTTACAGCTTAAGTAAATGGTGTAAATTTCCAATTTAGGCACTTTGAAGCCATTCTGTGTTATTCGTTATACCTTTTGTGATTCCTCTCCTAATGTCTTGGATATTCCTGTTTCGTTCTGTTGTTGAAGGACAGCAAAACACCAAAGAATGATAAAAGTAAAGCTGTTTCACTTTTTTTGTGCCCATCTGCAGCTGTAACATCTAAATCAGCCAGTTCTGGTATGAAGGTCCTTTGATTTGATTTCTTTGTGAGGCCAAGAGCAGGCAACTGTATGTCTGTAGAATGAAAGATTGCTGCTGTTGCTACATGCTTTTTCCCAGATTAAAGAAGACTAAAACTAAATATGTGTAAATCAGCTCTGGGGGCAGAGATAAAGTGCAGTGATTTAAAATTACTGCTTTTAAAAGCATTGCAGTTTAGAAGACTGAAAGTCTTTTAAGTCACTCGTGATCGCTTATACTTACTCTGAGTTCCATGTAGCATTAATGACACTGGTCTTTTCTGTCTTGGGAATTAACTGCTTGAAAGGGGAGAAAAAATGGTGAGTGGAATGTTCAAAAAAAATGTAAAATGGCTGAGTTCTGACAGGCTCACTTGAAGTTACGAAGTATATCAAGTGCAGTACTTGGCCACTGAGCTGGGCAGCACTTAATACGCAGCGTGGCAGGCTCTGGCCGTGCTGAGAAGACACCACCTTCTGTTCCCCCTCTCCACCCACACCACTGTTGCTGGCGTGCCCCCAACAGCAGTGTAAAGTGTTCAGGGTGAGGAGAGACATCATGCGTTCCAAAATATTTCAGCTCACCTGCTTCCCCTTAGTAGCTTCAAGTCAGGAACATCTGTTGTTCTGGGGGATGATGGCACTGTCTGAGGGCACTTGGGAGAGACTCTGCCTTGCTGTGTTAGCTGCAGCAAGAAAAGGACATGCAGAATGTTTAAACTCATACATATTTTAAAAACATCTCTTCTAAAGAGATAAATACATAAAACATCAGAAACATTGAATAGCCATAGTCTCAGATGACGGACGTTGATTGAATCAATCAAGTGGTTAGTGCCAGGAAAGCAGCATTTTGTCAATATAACTGCAAGAGGCAAATTAAAGTCCTTCTGTGTGCTCCCAGGGGTCTGTCAATTCTTTGTTCACTGCACCACAGCTGATAAAAGTCTAAAACTTGGTATTTCAGTCCTCAAATGCAGGGACACATGTATTGGTGTAAGGAATGTTAAACATTGCTTGAGGAGACTCTTTCTGTTTAGTAGAGTGGAGCATAGATGCAGGGAAGTAGAGTTGTTGTTGTGAAACAGTTTTGGGTTTGGTTGTTTTGGTGTTTTTCAATTAATTCCTTCTATGAAGGAATACATAGGAAGCACACCTGTGCAGTTTACTTTACCTGTAAAGTTTATATGGAGATAAAAGGAATGTTCTTAAAAATTACTCCAAGAAAACTCTAAATGACTGACATTGTAACAAAATAAAACTTCACCTACACTTCCTAATTCTGCTTGGAGTGGTTTTACATTTCTCTGCCATTTTGGAGATCCAGGGAGTTTTTTTCTTGCTGTAGCTGGTTATTTCCATCTGAGAGAAAAGGACCAGGGAGGGGTTCCTGGTCAGCAGCTGGCTGAACATGAGCCAGAGTGTGCCCAGGTGGCCAGGAAGGCCAATGGCATCCTGGCCTGTACCAGCAATAGTGTGGCCAGCAGGACCTGGGCGCTGATTGTCCTCCTGTACTCGGCCCTGGTGAGGCCACAGCTCGAGTGCTGTGTCCAGTTCTGGGCCCCTCACTACAGGGCAGACCTTGAGGTGCTGAATTGCGTCCAGAGAAGGGCAACAGAGCTGGTGAAGTGTCTGGAGCACAAGTCTGATGCGAAGTGGCTGAGGGAGATGGAGGTGTTTAGCCTGAAGAAAAGGAGGCTCAAGGGAGACCATGTTACTCTCTACAACTGCCTGAAAGGAGGCTGTAGCCAGGTGGGAGATGTATTCTCCCAGGAAACAAGTGACAGGACAAAAGGAAATGGCCTCGAGTTGTACCAAGGGAGCTTAAAATAGGATATTAGGAATAATTTCTTTGCGGATAAGGTGATCAAGCACTGGAACACGTTGCCCAGAAAAGTGGTGAAGTCACCATCCTTGAAGGTGTTTAAAAGATCTTTGGGTCGTGGTTTAGTTGGTGGAGTTTACAGTGTTAGTTTAGCAATTAGACTCAATCATTCAAAGGTCTTTTCCAGTTTAAATAATCCTGAGATTACCTTCCAGCTCCATGTTCAGTTCTTAAGAATTTGACACTCTTTTACTTAAACAGAAAGTTTTGCCATTGGTTAGTCTTAATTTTTTGATCTTGTAGCATTCACCAGTTCGTATTTTCTGCTGTTCTGTCATTAGTGATCTGCAGAAATCCACATCAGTTATCTGTAAATTATACATCATCTACTTTGTGTGCTTGTTTTTCTTGCTTCTCTCCGTGCTTTACACTCATTTCCTCTAATCATACACAGCCCTCTCTCTGAATTAATTGTGACAGCCCTCAGATTTTAATGCCCTTAAAACACACCTTTATTTTGAATATATTCATGTCACATCAGTAATAGGAATGATTAGAAAAAATTAGTTCAGAAATGGTCACATGCATAAAACTCTTTAAATCCTGCATTTCTGCTGTATCTCTTGTTATTCTTCTGCAAGATTTGTGATGCTGATATCATACTTGCTATACTAGTCTACTGATAAACTGTACTACTTGCTTATTTCAACCCAGATGCATCTGAAGTCAATATTGGTGTAGAATTCCTTCTTTGAAACACTGAGAGATGGGGACTGCCATTGTTACAAAGTAGAGTTGTTCATTTTTTCAGTTTTACTGACATTTTCCCCAACAGAAAAACATTGTCTGTTTCCTAGACAATCAAACAGCAACGTTTCTGATATTTTTTAGCGCATTAAATGTGCCAGACTACAGCATTTCAAAATCCCCTAATTCTTCCTCAAAAGGAAATGAAGCAAGGCATTAATAAATGTGCTTGAAAATTGAGTAGCTACTGTTTTGTGAAAGCTGGTTAAAGTGGTGTAAAGTGTTTCTTCCTTAATGTAATGGGGCAGAGGGGAAGTGGTGTTTCTTCATTTTTGGTTCTATCCTAAAACGGCACGTTGTTAAATGAAAAGATACACATAGCATTGTATTCAGTCATAGCTTATTGAAATTTGCTGTTACTGGTGACCAGGTATTTTTTACCTCATTGAAGTTGCTTAAGTAGAAGACTGGATTTATGTATTTATTCTTTTAGTCTGGCTGGAGCTGTGGAGATAAAAACTTACAATTAATTAAGTGCTTCGATAAGTGAAGGATGGGAAACCGTGCTATATTTTTTTTCTCATTTAAACCAAACCAGTGAAGTGTTGTGACAAATGGAAAGTGTTTGTCTTTTTAGCTCAGTCAACTGAGTTCTCAGTACACTGAAGTCGAATGTTTTTGCTTATTGCATTTGTTTTTTTCAGCACGCAATGATGCTTCCCGTCCTCACCCACCATGTCCGCTACCATCAGTGTCTGATGCACTTGGACAAATTGATAGGCTACACTTTTCGAGATAGGTGCTTACTGCAGGTAAGATATGCAAAGAAAGCCCAACGCCTTGCTGGTTTCTCTTCATGATATTACTGAGTTCATCCATAACTGAACTCGTGCTGAAGTGCACGGTGTTGTCACAGCTTGGACAGACCTGATTACTTGTTCTGTAGATCTTTCAAAAGTTTCAGTTTGCCCAAGAGACTTCTAAATTGAGATATCTATTGTGCACATAGATATTACACCTACCTTTGCTCCCGGGGTAGATCTGGATTTGTTTGTAATGTGTAGAAAGGCAAAAATGTGGTTACTGAAAAGACTGTCAAGTGCTCATTTCTGTGTAAGTTACTTCTTTCATTTATTTACAGAGAATACAGTGTTATTCTGCAGATGAATGCATGTGCCCTGCTTCTTGTTTTTATAGCCAGGTGTTCCAAAAGACAATAATTAAAACAGTGCCCTTTTTTTTGTATTTGTAGGTAGTGAATAGAAATTTGCAAACTTGTGTTCAGCTCTTGATTTCTGCAAGTACATGATGAAATTTCTTCCTTGTTTTAAATGCATCCATGTCACATAACCAGCCTTCTATGTTAGTGCATATTTGGAACTGATTACTTCTGAGGCTGATGCTTGGCATGGTGGCCCCTTTGCTCTTAGACTTCTTCTGAATTTGCTGAAGGAAAATGAGGACTTCTGTTCAAAACTTCTTCTGAAATAAGCGTCGTCTCTCTCCAATGACTGGACTAAGTTCAAAACTTGGCAGTTTTTGTATTTCTCTAGAGATTTTACTCCCAAATTTAAGGAAATGTCTTTTCTCACAGCTTTTCTGGTTTCTAGAATTTGTTTTCCAGGCCTTTTCCTACTGTGAGTTACATTAAACTTTGAACATCTTCTAGGATTTGTTGTTGGCAGGCTGTCTTTGTTTAAATGTCAAAGATAAAAATGCAGTGATGGAAACTTTCAAAATGTTGAGGCCAAACACACAAACCAACAAGGAAATTCTAATCAAAAAGAGATCAAAGCATAAAAATCAAGTGTGTAAGCATTAGTCATGTTTGGTTATAACAAATGTGCTTTTTAATACTTTATCCCTACGCTCATTTATTTAAAACCTACAAACATTTTCCAGAAGAGGAAGAACTTTTTAAAAATGTACATAGTATTAGTCATCTGCTTGAGCATAGGCAATGTTAAATGTATAATTCTGCATTGATTGTTACCTATTTTATCATGGTGTATTCTTTTTAAAGTACAAGCAGGTTAAAAAAAGATTACAGTAGGTTATCTGTTCTGAAAACCTGTAATGTGTCATCTAGTTCAGATGGAGCAGAATTTGAGAATGTGCAATTACAACAAACTTAGTAATACTAACAAGGAATTTAAAAGGACTTGGAGAAAGTTCTTATTGTTGATTAAATATAATTTTACTCTCTTAAGTTTTATGTTTAGAAAGCAACAGACAATGTTTGAATAAATTAATGCATGTCTTTGCTCAGTCTGCAGCACCAGTCCTGCAAGTATGTCACAAGTAACTTTCTAAGCAGCTTGCATTTTCCAGTGTGTCTCTTTTTGCTATACAAGTTTTATGTGCACATACTTTTATACAAGTACAATATTTTGAGCTGTGTATGTGTAAAGTAGGAGAAAATGTGTGAGTTTGCAGGATGGAGTTCTGAAAGCAAGCTGTAGTTCTGTTTGCTGCTGCGATTTCTGCGGTGGTGGTGTCAGCAGCAGAGTAAGCTTTTGGTAATGCTAGGTGATACAAAGGTAAAATAGAGGACCAATCCTGCCATTCCTTTTAATTTCCATTAGAAGAGTGAGCCCTCTGTAGTTATGAGGGAAAGAGTTCTGTGATTGACTCTGCCAGGAATAATATACTTGTTGTTTCATTTTTTGAGCTAGGAAAGTTTTATAGATATTTAAATAATGTAAATGTGGATGGTTGAGAAGCTCTTTTAGTTGCTTATATTTTTAATATGAATATTTATAGTTCAATGTTAGAGTGAATATATTTTTAAATAAGCAAATATATTGAAATCAGGTCAGCAAAGCTGGTAAGCAAAAGTCTTAGGGCAAATTGACAGTTCATGCTTTTTCTCTTCTAAACTAATTTTTCTTTAAAGAAAAAATGTTGAAAGTTAATTAGTTAAATTGATGATTGAGTATAAACGTTCCTTCTTTCTGACATTTGAAATAGTTCACCCTACATTTAAATTGCTGGAACCAAGTTTCTGATTGACTACAGTACTTTGTAACCTTTCTTCAAACTAAAAAATAACTATTAGTAGCTACAGGTCTAAGATAATGTTTTTCTCTCATTTGCAAAGATACATCTAACACTTTTTTTTCCCTGTATGTGTTACACTATAGCTTGCCATGACTCACCCAAGCCATCATTTAAATTTTGGGATGAATCCAGATCATGCCAGAAATTCCTTATCCAACTGTGGGATTCGACAGCCCAAGTATGGAGATAGAAAAGTTCACCATATACACATGAGAAAAAAAGGTAGGCTACTTACACCACTAACATTTTTCATCTACCTCACGCTTAATCAGTAAGAACGCCCTTTGTTCCATTATCATCTCCTTGGCCATTGTTCTTTTGAGAGATGCCTTCAGTAGAGAATTGCAATGATTATATGCAGACACCAGTGAGGTCTTTCTAAAAGACTGGATTTTGCAAATTAGTCAATAAGTAAAGAGCTGAGAACAAGCAAGTTAATAAATGGGAGGATGTATTTTCTTAGATTTTTGGCAAGTACTGTTTTCTTAATTTGCTGCTCAACATGGTGAACAAACTGGAATACATTTCGTAAAAATGTCTTCTTACTAATGTGAATGTGTGGTCTGTCTGCTGCAAAATATTCCTCACCCCTTTAAAGTATATTCAGTGTTAATTAAGTAAATTGTTTATTGCTTATGTAATGTTTGGAATGTCCTTTTCATGCAAAGGTGGTGCATTTATCTGGCTCCCTGAATGCAAAAATTCAATACTGTTGTAATTGGACTGCGGTCAGTTAGGCAGAGAGCATTGGTGAGGATTATACTTGGTGTAATAAACCCTGTAAATAACAGGATAATCTTGTGTACAGCAATTACAAAGTAACATTTTGAGTAATTGTTTTCTACATTTATTCAAGGTGAATTAGTGGCTGTTTACTTAATAGTGCATTGTTTATGTTTCTAGGGATAAACACCCTGATAAATATTATGTCCCGTTTGGGACAGGATGATCCAGCCCCTTCCAGGTAATGAAAATAGTTGTTTGCAAGTGCTGCAAGAGGAGATATTTAATATGCTGCTGCAGAGGGAGATATTTAATAGAAACAACCAACTTACTGTCAGCAACTGCTTTGGGAAATAGTTGAAATGAAAAGTCATTTTGAATTGACGTTTATATTATGAAGGTGTGCTGAACCTCCATTAGCAGTGACATAGTAAATGTTTGGTCATGCCTGCAGAAAATGTCTGAGGAAGGTTTTAACAGATAATTCTATCATTTCTGTTGATCCCTGAAATGAGGAGGACTAAAAGGCTACCTTTTTGCTTTCTGCAGAATAAAATATAAGATTTGTTGTTGTTGTTGTTATCAGTGCTATAAATTGGATTCTTCATCATGTTTTCTCACGGTAGTACCTTCGTGGCATGGCACCTTGTTAACAGGAGTGTGGTGCTGAACATGGGCTTTGCTGATTTACTGTTCCAATATAAAGACAGATGCAAAACCCATTAATGTTGTAATGCAATAATCCTTAAATGACCAGTAAGAATTCTGTGCATATAAATATAGTTTAGGATGTGGTTTATAGCCACAGGCACCATATTTAGCTAAAGTTAAATAAACAAAGCTCACAAGACTAATGCAAGAAACAGTTGCATGTGAAATCTCTTAAATGCCTGAACTAGATGGCAGTGTGTATTTTAGTTAGCTAGTGCTGTAGCTGGACCTTTCAAGAGCCATCATTTCAGAAGAAGCTCGGGAGTAGGAGAAATTGAATTGTACATAAATTATTGTTGCAGTGTTCCCTAAATGCTGTTTCAGCTAGACCATGCCCTTTTCTCTTCAAGCTTATTCGGGTCCTCTTAAGATAACATGACATTAGGCTAAATTGCATTAATTCTTGTGAAATAACACAAAAATTTCTGTCCCATTTCAGAGAGATGTGTGTTTTCAGTTACGTTGCTACACAGAGTTGTTGTAGATTTGCTCACACATGACTGTTTTATATGGCAGATGTACTTGAATTCTTTCAGTCCGTAACAAAGGCCTACTATTTTGGAAATTACGCTAATTATATAACTGTTGGGCGAGTAAAAATTAGAATCTGCCAAACACTTGACAAGGATCTTCTGGGTNAAAAAAAAAAAAGAAAAAATCCTGTGGCAATGGCCTTGATTCTGTTACAATCAGATGTGAAATCAAAAAAGGTGCTGCTTACTTGCTTTGAAGAAGAAATAGAGCAGAAATTTGTATGTATTCAAAGACAGCTCACATTCTTTCAGCTGCTTGCCCTTTTAGTCCTTTGGATATAAGCAGGCAGACAGCTCGAAGGAAATGAAACTTTATGCAAAACAAAGGTAAATCAGGAGCAGTGATGAAAAAAAAAATAGAGGAAATAAAAGATACTAATAACTTAATGGCATGTTTGGATGCTTCTGCTTGTACAGCCATTTTTTTCTTTTGAGCTCAGAGGAAGTTACAGAAAACAAGACATGTAAAGGTGCTATGAAAAATACAAGTTCTTACTCCCTCTGCCATACCAACGATCTGCTGCAGGGTCACCCTGCCCTGCAGGTGTTGATGTTAATTAGGTGGAGCTCCCTAGTTGCAATGCACAAGGCTCAGAACAGGCTGTTTGTTTCAATCACCTGGTGCCCTCTGATGGACAGAGAAACCCGACTTCAGTGCCAGGCAGCAGTCCTGTTTCCTTTCCCCATTTTGTGAAGCTCTGACAATAGCTCAGAACGGAACGTAAGGAAATTTTGAAAGGTGGTGGTGTCAGTCCTGAGTTTCACAATTCACGTAGTTGTTACTCTGTTTTGGAAAGGATTGTAACCCAGAGAGGGTGGGGGAGGCCGCAAAAATGACTGTCATGTCTGATTAGCAATCAACTCTGATTTTTTCTATTTTAATTGTATTATGTAAATAACCAGCATGTGTAACTTAGGTTATGGTGAACTTTAAAATGCCTTTTTCAGGATTAACCACAATGAGCGTTTAGAATTTCTGGGAGATGCTGTGGTGGAGTTCTTAACAAGGTAAATGGGGAATTCTTCAACAGTTCTCACCTTTGTATGTTATTATTATAGTGTTGTGTTTATTGAACTTTTCAGTGTCTACTTTCACTGTAGATGTTTACAGTCCTGCCTGATTATTTAGACTTGCACACCTGCACATAACTCTCTTGAAAATTCTTTCAGTGGTGATGATAAAACAAGAAAGATAACAAAATAAAAAGCTGGAGTTTCTGTTTTATGAAGTGCGATTTTAAATTGGTTTGGGTTAGAGATTATTCAGCTACAGACAAGTTGAACTTTGTACCCTTTTCTTAAAGGAAAGATATTTTTCCTAGCATGCCATTTTATTTCTATGGGTTCTTTTTCTCTAGTTGCAAGGGAGAAGCATTTATGGGTACTGTTGAATGTGTTGCAGTTCTTCTATTTCCAGTTATTAGGGCTGTAGCTTTCATAACAGCTTAAATAGTTATGCACAAATGTAATTTACTCAGAAGTAATGAAAAAAACCCCATGGTTCATCAAAAATTGCTCCAGTTCTGGCCTGAGTATTCTGAAATAGTGAACAATACAGGCATATTATTAGGTGTCTTCATTGTTCTACTTACCTGGGTAGTAGAGGCAAACAGGTTGCACAGTATAAAGATTACAATCTATTTTCAGCTGCTTTGTTCTACTGTTTTTAAAAGGTGAGTAGTCTTGTTTACTGTTAATTTGCTCTTTAAGCCAGTTTGTTATATGAACAACAAAGCTGCCTTTATCTCTCTATTCTCTACTAGCCATTAGCTATGTGATATTAAAAACTATTAGCCTATAAAGGTCTCCGCTGCCCTTAAAACTTGTGGCCTTTTCTCTCATACAGCAGTACAGGCTGATAAGATGGAAGACCTGCTGATTAAAATGTCTTGCATTTTTCATTGTCATTGTTCATCAACCATCAGTACACTTTCTGAGCTAACTTTTGTCTCAATTCTGAAAAAAAATGAGCTCCATTTCTGTTCAATAGAGCATGTAAGCACCTATTTAAATCTTTTTTTTTTTCTACCTCTCTTCACTTCAAGTGTCTGCTGTTGCAAATTACAATGCTTGATTAGATTGCCTCTAAGTTTTGTAGCAGTTTTTGTCCTTAAATAATCTTGCATCCATCTACATTTTCCTCCCTGTGTACTGGGTTAATAAAGTATTTTAATAATTCGTGCCAGGGAGTGCCTTAATTGTGGAATGTTGAAAACCCTCTATGTGTTAACTTTTTTCAGCATGATTTAGATAGTCAGATATGAAGGTATCCAAAATTATTTATTCATTGCTCAGATCTTGATCGGATCAGTGAATTACTTGTTTTCTTTTGTTTCTCTTTTATGAAGTATCTTGCTAGCATGATGACAAATAACCATTAAAGGCTGTTAAAATCCTGTGATTTTTATGTCTTTTTTTTTGGTGGTGGTTTGTGTTATAATGACTTCACACATTTGATAACTACAGGCTGTTGAGTTCAGTTCTTTGTTTGCATTAGCATCTGTTAAAGTACTTTAAGAAACTTGTATAAACAGATAGATACCTTGTGAGCAGCAGCATCACCTGAAAGCATTGTGTACCTGCGGCATGGAGTTTCTCGAGGCTGAGGCTTCCCTTGTGCTTTATTCCTCAGCATCCTCTAGGTGTCAGCTGTGCTGAACCTTCTGCTGCTGACAGAAACCTGAGATGAGGGAACTGCAGGTAGTGGCAGAGATTTGGACATTATGTGCTGCCCCGTAGAGGAACAGCACTCTTCCTCCTCTGTTGCCAGTGCTGTCCCACTGGATAGGATTGGGCATTGTTTGAATGTTTGTATCTTTATCTTACTTAAAACTGAGTTCCACTTCGGCAAGTGACGCGTATTACCCACTAGGGTCTGAGGGAAAGGCACAGCTCTCTAGAGGTGCATGTGGTTCATCTTTAATCAAATGCTGACAGCATCTGATTTGCTTTCTGTTTTGCCAGTGTCCACTTATATTACCTGTTTCCCACTCTGGAGGAAGGAGGATTAGCCACGTACCGCACTGCCATTGTACAGAACCAGCACCTGGCCATGCTGGCTAAGGTACAGCTCTGTATGTCTCTGTGTTTGACATCCGTGGGTAGCATGCTAAGAGTGTCTGGACTGCTTCTTGAGGGAGCTGCCTGCTATGAACATCGGTTTCTTTGCTGTGTTTTCTGTACAAGATTTTGGATGCAGGAACCCTTTTTAGTTTGAAAGTAGATTTTAAAGATAAAGGAGAACTTAAGTGTTTTTCCCAAAACATTCTTTTGGGAAAAGTGATTTTTGCAGGCATAAAAAAAAGTTTTTAGCCTGTGTTGAAGGTGTGCTTATACTTGCCTTTAATTTGCACAAGAAATGAAGCTGATAGTAGAACTTTAGTGAAGAAAAAGAATCAAACTGGTTGTTTATAGGAGGACTTTCTGATAGAATATGTAGGGAGAACATGGCAACAGGAGGTAGAAAAACTTGAGGGGGGGAATTTTATCTGCTCCATAACCTATGCAGTCATTTTCAGGTCCACTGTAGACTGTCAGAGTAGTCAGAAGTATGTTAAACAGGGTTTTTGAGAAGAGTTGTGTTAACTTGCAGGAAAAATTGAGATGCCTTAGAGTTTTATTTAATTTGGTTCTGTGAATGACAGAGCTTTTTATATTCCTATATGTGATACTGGCGCATGGTATTACGATACAGAAAGTTGATTAAATCTCTATTCATAAATAAATAGGTATTCCCTTATTCATTCTTGATTTTGTTAGCTGTTTTTTAAAGAAAGTCTGAGACGTACTGATGTAATTGATTATGCTACACATGTGCACACACTGTCCACTGTGTACTGCTGATAGTTTTCAAGTTGCTCTTTTAATCTCCCCTCTCTGTAATCATACAGTGCCTTAAACAACCATATCCAATCTTGAGATTTTGGCAAAAACTGCAGGATTTCTAACATGTCATCTTTTTGCTCAGCTCTCAGGAGAGGCATAGGGTAGGCAGTGAACACGATAATTTTCTTCCACGTCTTTCTTTAGTAATTTAGATAAGAATGAATTGATTGAAACATTTCATATCAGGGCTCTGTTTACAAATACGGTATTGCCTGACATTTGAATTCATGGTACTGTTTTTAAACCTGCGTCAGGAAAGCTCATATATTCTTCAAGTCTGCTCACAGTCTTTATCATTGTACAAGGACAAATTTTAAAATTTTTTGTTGCAATATTTTAAAAACTGTATTTATATTAGATACAACTGTAAATATTAGATATCTGTATATTCCCAATTTTCCAACTTACACTTTGTTCCTCTCGTGTCTTACTTGATATTCCTGATTTCATCCCCTGCAGTGTCATGTTGCATTCAGTTTCCTTATTATAATTCTCAACCTCTCAACATCTCTTGAACTTGGGGAATGCTGTTAATACTTGAGGAACAAATGATAAGTATAAGAAGTTTAAATTTTATACAAAAAAATGAATATTCTACTCTTATGTTGACTCTAGCAAGTGCTTGCTGTGCATTATAAAGTGTGATGGAACGTTGTAAGTGGTAATTCAGTGTTCTGGAGCAGTGAACAGGCTGCCATTCACTGAAAATGGAAAACTCTTTTTGACAATTGAAACATGTCTAAACCATGCACCTCAAACAACTTAGTCTCCAGCTTTACCTCTTAAATATACTCTGGGAGCATGAAGTTGAAAGTTAACAAGAAATTAATCAGTAGAAACTTACACCCAGCTGGGAAGAGCCTATTCTCATACAAACTTTGCGAGATGCACAAATCTCTTCTTTAAAAATCCCAATAATGGTTTTGTGTCAAAAAGATGAATATGTAAAGAGACGCTAGAAGCTCTTGCCTGCATTTCTATAGCAGATTTATCATATATTATAGAAAATATCTGACTTACTACCTGAGATTCTGACTGGCAAGCAGAACTATAGTTCAGGCAACAGATGAATGTTAATGATGCACTTTTGAAAGAAAGAAGGAAGCTAGGTGGCACTACAGATTAAAATACCAGCCTTCTCTTGCAGTGCCCAGAGGCTACCACCTGTTGATGGTCTTTGAGGAAAAAGGCAGATGTTCAGTGGATTGTGTCTACCAGAGTTCCTGTTCCTCAGTGTTCTGCTTTAACTTCTTCTTGTAGGCATAGTCTTTTTCCTCAGCATGAACTCCCCTCCCTTAGAATGTCCTTTTGGTATATCTGAAGGCTAATCACGTGAGGACAAACTACCAGCAAGAAACAAAGTGCATTGCACTGTCTAGCCAGTATCAGGCTATTTTTCTGTCATACCTTTGGACCTTTTCTTGAATTCATTCCTAAAACTTACCAGTAATGTAAGGTCTGGCTTCCTTTGACATTTTGGTTTGATAATTCTAGTTTTTCTATCACACTCTAGTTGCTTACTTCTGGTAAACATAGGCAATTTTTAAATTTTAGCCTATGTCTGAACTGAAACTATGGAGAAAAGCTTCATAGTGCCTTCAGACCTAGTAGCTTCATGATAACAGTGTAACTGAACTTTAGTGACTAAACTGGTACTCTTGTACTTGTAAAGCCATGGTTTTATCTCCTTCTACATGTTTTGCAGAAGCTGGAACTAGAACGATTCATGCTTTATGCTCATGGTCCAGACCTTTGCCGGGAGTCGGATCTCCGCCATGCCATGGCCAACTGCTTTGAAGCCCTAATAGGTAAAGTGTTTGTATTTGTGTGTGCACACAGTTATGTTTTATCCGTGTCTGTGATGAAGGAGATGCGGGCCTGTTGAGTAGTGCTAGTATGAGCAGGCAATAGTAAAGCTTCATACATCATCTTTGTCTCTTCCCCTCTCCTGCACATATGCCATGAGTATAAACATGGTGAGTTGTGTAGTACTACCATGAAAATCTCATCTTCCATATCCTGGCTCCCACACACTGAAGATGAAGCCATTTCATGTCACTGCAGAACTCCACCTCTCCTCTGCCATCATGGCCTGACACCTGCCCCTGTGTGAGGGGAGCAGTTCAGTCACTGTGGCCTGGCAGAAGATGAGCAGGTTCACTGCTTCCAGTAGTGCTTGAACAGACCTGCAAGCTCAGCCCTGAATTTTAAACTGCACCTTGCTTTCTGAATGCACCAGGCACTCCCAACTGCAGCACCAGACTACTTCCTCTGTGCCTTGCTAGCCTTCTGTGAGTTTGCGAAGTAAATACCTTTTAGTCTTTGCATTTTTCTTAGAAATAAAAAGCATAGCAATATACCATGGCTGGTGTAATAAAGCTACCCTCTAGCTGAGGATGAAGGAGAGTTGTGTCAGATTTTCTGTTGGGCACTAAGATGCTGATTAGTTACTGGCTGCACTGGTCTCAGGTTTATGTAGCAGAAGAAATCAGGGCCTGACCACAGTTAGCAAGCAGGAGGGTGGAAATCTCCTTGGTTAAATCTGGACAAGCTCTGTTTTAAATCACATATTTTTATGAACCTTTACTTGTTTGAGTACATAAGGCAAGCTAAATCTCACTGGTTTGACTTCATATTCATCCAAATGTAGTGTACAAGTTACCAGCAATGGGAATGGACCTGATGCAGGTCTTGATATACTATACAAGCTCCTAAAGCATTTTGTCCTGCTTTGAAAAATAGATCGTAGTTGGCTTAGATGTCAGCAGTTCTGTGCATTCTGCCTTGGGCCAGATTGCATTTCCTCTTATCAAGAAAAAAGAGTTTTCTTTTTAACTCTATTTTGCTTTCCATGAACACTTTGATCTTTAATTTAAAAATAAAAAGCAAACAGAAGAGGAACACTAGATATGTATCTGTGTCTTTGTTCATAAGCTTCAGCTTGTCTTGGATGTAGTGATGAGAACTATTTGGCAAGCACTGAGATTTCCTGAGAGAGCAGGCTTGCTGTTTAACCTCCAATACAAAGTTGTTCAGAAAGTTAATTGAGCAATAAGATTTTTTCAGTGCTGTAGCTAAAATCTGGGAGCTTGTTAAGGGATTATAAGAGTATATGTGGGGTCTGGAACTCCTACTTGAGACTCTTTCACAAAGTCTGGTGCTTCATCACAAAGTCCCTGTGATGAAAATAAAAAACAGAAGTATGAGCAGGCTGCCTAGGACTTGTTTGAAATTCTGTACTCTCATAATATTCCTCTGCAAGATCAGTCTTATAAACCCCCAAGCTGTTCTCCAAAGATTCCAAAGAAAACAGTTGACCTAGTGAGGAATCAAAAGGAAAGGGGAAGGGAAAGGCAAGACCAATCATGTTCTTCCTGTGTGGGGCAACATGCATTCCCTTACTCTGTGTTCTTGATGTAGCTGTGTATTCCATTTGCTTTTATGCTTACAAGAACAAGTTTGAGATTTTCAGAAGCCCTCCTGTAAAGTTAAAGGACAAAATGTTGATACTATATTTAACGAAGCGCCTGTGCAGATACAGAGTATATAGAATACACACAAAAATATAATACCTTAACACAAGTTTTGCAGAGCTTGTTACTGATGGACATGTGGAGAGAGCTAGTGAGGGCTGTGTGTGAAGTTTAAAAAAAAAAATACTATAATCTCCAGAAACAGAGACATGCAGAGATGCCGTTTCCAGTTCAGACAATACATTATTGTGATACCAGGAAGACGTTGAGGTTTGCACATAGTCCTGACACATCGTTTATATGCAGTGTAATCTTGTTGGAAGTATAGAATAAGTGGCAATTATTTGCTAGTTACTGAAATGGGTTTCCCTGTCTGCAGATATTGTTGTTGTGGTTTATCCCCAGCCAGCAGCCAAGCCCCATGCAGCCACTCTCTCACTCCTCCACCAGAGGGACTGGGAAGAGAGTCAGAAGGCGAAAAGCTGGAAAAGTCATGGGTTGAGATAAAAACAGCTTCATAGGGAAAGCAAAAGCTGAGCACACAAGCAAAGCAAAACAAGAAATAATTTCACTGCTTCCCGTGGGCAGGCAGCTGTTCAGCCATCTCCCGGAGAGCTGGGCCCTGTCACATGTAATGGTGCCTGGGGAAGACAAACACCATCATTACAAATGTCGCCCCCTTCCTCCTTCTTCCCTGCAATTTATAAACTGACCATGATGTCATACAGTCTGGAATATCCCTTTTGGTCAGTTTGGGTCACCTGTCCCAGCTGTGTCTCCTCCCAACCTCCCAAGCACTCCTAGTCTCCTCTCCAATGTGGCAGTAGGAAAAGCAGCAAAGGCCTTGACTCTGTGTAAGCCGTGCTCAGCAATAACAAAAACATCTCTGTATGATCAACCCTGTGTTCAGCAAATATCAAAAACATAGGCCTGTACTAGTCACTGTGAAGAAAATTAACTCTACCCCTGCTGAAACCAGCACAATTGTGTAGTTATCTGTTTACTGGAAAGTACTTTTGGAAATATATTTCATCTAGGTTAATTTGTTTAAACTTTGCTGTTTGGAAGTATCATTTTCTATTACTGATATAGTTATTTCAGGATTTCTTTGCATTTTATGACTGTTGATTTATGCTGGTGTTCAACATGCATTAAAGTTCTCCAAAAAATAGGTGTTGCTACAGAAAGCATGCTTTTAAAAATGAATGTGTAGGAGATTAAGAAGTCCAAGGTCTTTGACTTTCCTGTGCTTAGTAATTTTCTAAGTACTAATTGCATTATTGACCTTTGACATATTGGTCTCCTCATGTAGGAGCTGTTTATCTAGAGGGAAGCCTAGAAGAAGCAAAACAATTATTTGGACGTTTGCTCTTCAATGAAAAGGTATTTACATACTTACATGATTTGATTTCCAGTTCAAAAACAGCTTGATGTTCTTTCTTGTCCCTTGTTTTACTTAAGGATCACAAAAGAACAGAAATACTGCACCTCTTGTATGTGGTTCCTGGAGATTGAATTAGGACAGCAAGCTGTACTAATTCAGGCAAAAAACTTACGGTGTTTTCTCAGGTGTGCTTGGCTTAGGTAGGGAAGGGTGGGTGGTGTGGGAAACCTGATGGCTTCCATTCCAAGTGCTGCTCTGAAAGCAGAAATGGGTACTGCAGATCCCGGCATCAGGCTCTGAGGGAATGATGCACATGTAGAGCAACTACTCCTGTTAAATCATCCTCCCCTAAAAGCTTTAAACATATATTTGGGGGAAAAAAGGGCATTTCACTCAGCATTTATCCAACTGCACAGTTACAGTGTGCAAGAACGGATCAGGCTGTATCTTAAGTGGTTGTTAGTTAGAACATGTGCTGTATAAAGGTGAAGGGAAGTACGCTCTTCTGGGACAGCACACGTGGCAGTGGTGAGAGGATGAATTCTATAGTATTTTTCTTCCTCTGAGGCTGTGAAATGACAAAGCTTATTACAAATAAAAGTATTTGAAAGCCTATTGTAACTCAGTGTTTGTTTGCTGCTCAGTGGCTGTAGTGGAGGAAGCCTTTATGAAATAGAAGAAAATAAGTGGGTTTTTTTTTTCTTTTTCGGTCCTTGCCTTTGGAGAAGTCAAACTTGCTACTGAGGAGTACTTGCAAATAAAGTTAGTCCTGAGGCTTAAACAAATCTTTTTCTTCCTTTAACCACTTTTTATGTGGTTCAAGGATTTTTCCACCTCTTTGACACAAGCTAATTGGGAGAACTACAGGCAGTTTGAACAGCAAATACACGATTTTAAAAATTAGTTTGCCAGCACTATTGAATTTTCAATAAGCAGAGTCAGCATCTGAAATAGTTCAGTATTTCAAGTAATGACATTTTATTTAGTACTGTGGAATTTGTTAAATTACTCCCTTGAGCATTAAAGGCATCTCTCAATGTTTGCAGGACCTGCGGGATGTATGGCTTAATTATCCACTACACCCACTCCAAGTAAGTGTATCCCTTTCTGTAATAAATTTCACAGCTCTGTTTTATTTTCAGGGATGCTTTTCCGTAGGTTTACATTGTGATGACATCTCAGAAATTGTGCTAAGGAGTAGCCACAGGAATATATGTTTTCCTTTGTGTTTGGTTTGTGATTTGTTTGGTTGGTTTTTTTAAATAAATAGTGAGTTTCTGTCTCTCTGAAAATTAGTCATTCACCTTTCCTTGGCTCGTGTTTGCTATATAACTGTGCCCATACAATAAATCAAATGAGAGGTAGCATTTTGACAGCTTCTTGTTTGTCTTCTCTAAGTTGGGAGAAAAGGGTGCAAAAACAATCTATGTACATATTTTCTTAACATGGAATTAAGACTGAACCCTTAATAATAGGAAGGCACATTAATTGAATGCCGTAACAGTTCTGATTTGATTCTGTTTCGGTTTTGTGTGTGTGTGCGCCTGTGCAATGATAGTGTGGTTGTTTCAGTGATTCCAGTAACTTTAATAACACGTAAGCACTAAAATTATGAAGGTGTCTGAAGGCTAATTTATCCTCCATGTATCAAAGGATACAAGTTCACAAGTTGTCAGTTTATGAGGCTGGAAGTTGGGAGACTGATTTCCCAGTCCATTCTCCCTGACTGAATTCTGGGGCAGGCGCAGCCCGAGTCGCAGAGCCTCTCTGCACTGTAGCTCCTTGTCTTCAGTGCAAGCAGGAGTGCTTCAAGAACAGCAATGAGTGCTGTTAGCATAGCCAACATCTTCAGCAACACATCAGTGCACGTGAAGGATTTTTACAACCACATCCCTCTGAGTGTAAATACAAAAGACTCTTAATAGGAAGATAACCTTTTGAGATTCAGCACCAGCTGTCCCGTGTGGTGGCACAAGCTCCAAAGAAGATTGTTCTTATTCTGAATTTCTTTCTTTTCTCTTACTTTGTTTTAACCTTTTCATTTCTGCTTTCACAGAGAAGACTTGCACTCTGCTTAGAGATTAGCAACAGTCAGTGTATGAAACTTATAATTTCTTACTACTACCTTAACTTGTGTGATGAACATTATTTTCTTCCATATCCCAAAACCATCCTAGGTGGTTTTGCCAGTAGGTGAAACACAGACAGCTCAGGCTGGCCTTTGGGCAGGCACAGCTAGCCTGAAAAACTTTAAAAATTACTAAAAGTCACAGGAACAATATACCAAATGAGATCCTAATTTATAAAAAATAGCTCTGAGTAAGATAACAGAGTTACAGACCTTCAGCTCTGTGTATTTGTGAGTAGCCAAGTCTGTAGAAATGGTTCTGAAAAAATAATTAGTGGTCATCTGGATAGATACAGACTCTTTAGAAAGAGACAGCATGTAAGGACTCCTTCCTTACAAATGAATAGCAAATTTTAGGAGACAAAAAAGCATGTGATAATGCAGATGATACTGTCTGCTGGGTTTCCTGAGAGGCTGTTGGAAAGACAGTCAGGAAAGGCTTTTAAAATTTTTGTCTTTTTTTAAGAAGCAGTAAAAAAAAAGCAACTCCAGTAAAAACTGTCAGTTCCTGCAAGATTTAAAGGAATGGCTGAAACATAAGAAATGGAGCACAGGAATGAAATGACCACATCGTGCAAGGAATGGTGATCACTGGCAGATTTCCCTCGGGATCTTTGCTAAAGTACAGGCTGTTCTCATTGACAGCCTAGGGAAGAGGATGAGCGGTGAGGTGGCAGTTTGTTGACAATACCAAATGATTCCAGGTAGCAGGAACAACAGCAGACTGAAGAATTGCACTCTGGTTGTGAGAACATAAGGGCGACTCACTGTGGAGTTTAAAAAAGCAGAAGAAATTCTCTGTAGGTAAATAGAAAGGGCTGTGCATGAGGAAGCAAAACGCAGGCTCAGCTCCACATGCAACTGAACTCCAAAATGACAGTTATCACCCAAGTGTGGGATTTTGGTGCAAGGGTATGTAGCTCTATGACAATTTGACCTTAATGCTCAGTACAGAAAAAAGACGGATGTAATCAGTTAATGGAAGAGGGGCAGCCAGCAAACTGGAAGTTATCTCAATGCCAGTTTAAAAAGCTGTGGCTACTCTTCCTTTTCTTTTAGACATCCTCTTCTGGATAATTCCTCCTCCAAGTCATTGCTATATGAAACAGATGCTCAGAATGGCTGGAGGAAATGCTTAAGCCATTTCCCAGCTCCACAAAGGCATTTAACAGTGTCATCACATCAAGGACATCAGACAAGAAACTGATAAGAAAAGATACTGACCCAAAGCAATAATTTTAATTTTCTTGTGTTAGTGTGCCCTTTCGAATTTCATTTACAAAGTATTTATTCTTGATTTTTGATACTGAAGGAAAGTGGGAAAAATTGATTTGGGTTTTGTCTCATCTTGACATGCTGTCAGTCTGCCAGCCCTATTCTAATAATTTTTGAATCTATTGCTCAGTTGCAAACAATGTGATAATGTTAGAAAATGCAGAAATGTACAAAAACTTCGTGAAAGTTTTATATGCTATCCACATGTAGAGACATGTAAGTGGTCTGTTTAAATGCCTCAGCTGTTAAAAAAGCGTACATCAGAGCTCATCTCTTCTTTGAGTGGTAATTATCTAAGACCAAAAGGCAGAGGAAACTTGGTTTTCTCAGTTCAGCTGTCCACAGAACTTGTTCATTGTATTCTTTGCCCTTGACTTAGAGAAGGTTTGCTTTTCTCTGAAAATTTCTGCAGCAGAGTTGGTCATCACTTGCACTTCATTTTTCTTGCAGCTGCAGGAGTCCAATACTGACAGGCAACTCATTGAGACCTCTCCAGTTCTTCAAAAACTTACGGAGTTTGAGGAGGCAATTGGAGTCATCTTTACTCATGTTCGGCTTCTAGCACGTGCATTCACTCTGAGGACAGTAGGCTTTAACCATCTGACTCTGTGAGTACATAGCAAGAGTAGCTCTGTCAGCCCTCCTGTTAGAGCATTCCAGAGTGCCTTGTTTGTAAACAAACTATGTTACATCTGTTTCCTGGAAGAGAATAGAGCAGCTGTGTTCACAAGTCCGCCTGGCTCAGTATGCCACCTCTGACAGTAGTCAGTAGCAAATACCTTGGGAAAGACTGTAGGTGTTGGAGACTTATCCTGGCGTTTATTTTGAGCTTTCTGTATCACTGATATTTGTACATCATTCCTGAGAGAGTAGCAAAACATACCTGGAGGTACATTTGGGCAGAGAAAAGAAGTAAAATTACGCTCTTTGGTCCAAGCACAGCGCTTGTGTTCTGTTGCTTGCAAAGCTGCCAGGCCCTGTTCTCAAGGAAACAGTATTATGGAATATGCTGAGTTGGAAGGAACCCATCATGATCAAGTCCAACTCCTGGCCCTGCACAGGACACCCCAGGAATCACACCATGTTCCTGAGAGTGTTGTCCACACACTTCTTGAACTCAGACAGGCTTGGTGTTGTGACCACTTCCCTGGGTAGCCTTTCCAGTGTTAAACCACCCTCTGGGTGAAAAACTTCTTCCTGATATCCAACCTAAACCTCCCCTGACTCAGCTTCATGCTGTTTCCTTGACCCATTTCTCTGGTTATGAAAGTGCAGCGATCGGTGCCTGCCCCTCCACTTTCCCTCTGCAGTGAGGTCTCCCCTCAGTCTCCTCCAGGCTGAACAGACCAGGTGACCTCAGCTGCTCCTCATATGGCGTCCCCTCCAGACCTTTCACCACCGCCATTGCCCACCTTTGGAGACTCTCTAAGAGCTTAATGTCATCTTTAGATTGTGGCACCCAAAACTGCCCCCACCACTCGAGGTGAGGCCGCACCAGTGCAGAGCAGAGCAGGACAATCCCCTCCCTTGCCTGGCTGACGATGCTGTGCCTGATGCCCCCCAGGACAGGGTTGGCTCTCCTGGCTGCCAGGGCACTGCTGACTCATGTTCCACTTGGCACTGACCAGGACCCCCAGGTCCTTTTCCACAGTGCTTCTCTTCAGCCTCTCATTCCCCACTCTATATACACAACGTGGGTTGCCTTGTCCCAGACAGAGAATGTGGCACTTGCCCTTGTTAAACTTCATGTCAGTGGTTACCCTCTCCAGGATCTCGTATGAGTTTAAACCCTGATCCTTTTCTTTCTTGTGAATGTGCAGATACTTTTCTCTTGAAGTCATTGCATTCATTAGTTCACTTTCTTAAAACAAGTTTGAGATAGAGATTTATCCCATTACAGATTTGATGTCAACTGCTCTCCTCCTTCATTTAGTCTGTGATCTGTGATCTAATGATTGCATTTATTTGTAGCTTTCCCGATTTGCTTTTTGCCTGTAAGTTGGTGTTACTACAGTAATGAGCTGTGTTTTCAGCTCACCTGATTAACAGTGAAAAATTATCTTAAATGTGTTTGGAAATGAGCAAGACTCACTTTCAGATCACTCTTCATTTTAATTTGTGTGTGCATGCTGGTTTTGGTTTTTTCCTCACTGAGTGCTTATTGATTTTGCTGCACTGATGTCTCATTTTTCAGAGGCCACAACCAGAGGATGGAATTCCTGGGTGACTCCATAATGCAGTTGGTAGCCACAGAGTATTTATTCATACATTTCCCCGATCATCATGAAGGGCACTTAACGGTGAGACTGCCATCAATCATATTCTCCATAAGAGCAAGAGTGGGATGGAGACTGAAATTATCGGAACAGCTAGTGAATTATTCTGAGTTTGTTTAATAAAAGAAGCCTCAGCAACCACTGCTCTTAATAAGGCTTTGTTAATTTTAAGTCATGAGCACTGCAATGAATAGAAAATGGTGATTTATGAGCCCACTGCAATAATTTTTGTTCAGTCTGTGAAATGGATCAAAAATTATAAAGATGTCAGCAATGAAATGGAGGGCTAAGACTAGTTCTTGTTTAAAGATGGGTGTCTTAAACCATTTATTTAAATAGATCTATCATTTGACTTTTTTTTACTCCTGACTTCTAGTCTGTTGAACTTGCATGCAGGCAGGGTTATACATCCTGATAAAAAGTTTTTACAATTTATTTTGGTCTGGTTTTCCTCTTGTCTTCTATCTGGAGCTCCTGTAGTAGCTTTTGAATTTAGTTTTACTGTAATTGTCATAATCTGTTGATTGCTATAGCCTTTTAGTCTCTCTTATCTGGGCTTTGAACAACTCAGTTTAGGGATCTTTCACTAATTTACAGTACTCTAACCACAGCATGGTAGTATATGTAGTTTTTTCCTGATTGATTAATTTATTCCTGCAGCTGGACAGTTGTGGCTTTGTTTGCAAGAAACAAATTTTCTTGGGCTAACTAAATTTTTTTAGTTTACTTGAACAACAAAGCAATACATGTATTAGGAATGTGAGTGGAGTTTTCTACTTAAAGTTAGGAAGCAAACTAATTTTAGAGTGGTTTCCTCAGATCAGTAAAGGGATGGCAGTGCCTGCCTCTAGCAGGCAATGTGTTATCAAGAGTATGATTCTTGAATCTTTTGGGCTAAAGCTGTTTACAAAAAAAAATAAAGTACATGCTGTGACTAAAAGTAACTTGAATTTTTCTTCACCATTTCTTAAGTCTCAGTTACATTTGTATGGATTCTTCTGCACCATTCAGCAGATAGGATATAAAGCCTGGTGGGGTTTTTTGCTTTCTACATGACTTCTAAGAATGTAGGCATCCGTGGTGTTATAAGATAATTCTTGCAATTCTTGTTTGGCCAGGAAGATAGGAAATGTTGCTGTTAATGGATGTAAATACTCAGAATAAAGATTAGAGTGTCTTTGTGTTGCTTAATGTAATGATTAGTGAGTTGGAAAGTACAAGTTGAACACTTCAGTTTTCAGGCAAAACTGCAAAGTTAGAGTGGAGTGGATGCTGAAAACACATAAAGATATGAAGAAGTGGGCAATCCCTAAAATAAAATTTGGATTCTGGAGATGTGCATGTAGTGAAAAAAAACCTATCCTTAAATGTTTTTAAATTTGAGGACAAATGAAATGAGACATGTGAAAAAGGAGACTGATAAAGTGGAATCTGAAGAGAAACAGCAAACACTAAGCTCTTTCTCCTGTCATCTGGGAACATAGTTAAATTTGAACTAATAGTAGAACATAACTAAATGGTGACTCATGTGTTGAGGGCAATTTTGGTCAAGGATTCTACTTGACTGGCAATGCAGGGGCTTCCCAGCGTGGAGTGTTTCCTTGTGGAGAGATGTCTGCAAATTAACTATATTTAAGAAAAAGAAAGGAGCACATAGTGTCATCTACATACTTGGAGATAGCCAAATAATGTTCCAAAAAAGAAATTGACATTTTGTTGGATGTTAGAAGATACAGCTTTTCCAGTACTGGATTATGGATACATTCTTCTGGTGCAGTCATGAGTGGTAGTATGTTGGGTGAAGATGGAAGAACTGGAAAAAAAACTGCTCTGTAATTAGAGTCAAGCTCCAGTTGAGCATATCATGTGTCACAGCATCTGCAGTGATGCAGGCTGTGTGTTACCAGAGTAGAGACTAACTCTAAAAAAGCTGCTGGAAAGGCACAGGGGCTGTGTCTTCTCTGTATCATTAAGGGGAATTAAATTTCTTGCCAGACCAAGCTTGTAGGGGAGGCAAATTCTAATACAGAGCAAGTTGATAACCACGGTGCTAAAAGGATAACTTGGGATTTTTCTATCTGTAATTCACTGGATAGTGTATATGTTGCTCTTTGTTTTATGATACTACTAATCATGATTATGGATCCCATCAAAATAAATAGTCTGCAACACAACAAAAGAAATCCTTCTTCTTCCATTACAAGGAACAGATTTTTGTCATGGGACACTGCAGTTCTGTCTCCTAGGTTACATATTAGGATATTGTACTTAGGTACTTAGGATATTGTTGGGGAAAGTATAGTTTATTTATCTTAAGGACTCCAAAGAATTTTGAAAAGGAACAAGTAGAAAATGAGTTTAGGCAAAGGTTAGGGAGGCAGGTAATAATGCTATCTGCAGTCTGCCTAGTTTACGAAGATCAGGTTGTGAGTATCTACTTCATGCATCATTGACAAACAAATTATGAACATACTGTTCTTTATTTATCTGTTGTGAGAGATGAATTATCAAGTGCAGCAAATAAATCTTGATTTTTCATAAGCTCAGTTGACGTGCTGGAGCCAGGTAGCATATAACTTGGATCTAATAAGCTGAGCAAATGTGATATGGAAGACAAAGAGAGAAAAAAATGTGTGTGCAGCGTCTCAACCCTAGACTGCACATAAATAGTGGAAAAGAGAGACATTCTTCTCACCCCTACCTCCTATAGTAGCTCTAACTTCTTTAATGCTGTTCCATTTAAAGCAAAAAAGCAAACAAACAGGAAAAAAGCTGACCTTGCCAAAGGTTCAGAAACTCCCCCTAGAATTCCAAATACTCCTTTAAGCTGTGTGGGATTGTATCTTTGATAGAGCTCTATGTTTAAGTAATCTGCCTGGAGCCAGGTTTAAGTATTTTGGGGGCACATCCTTGACATTGTCATATATGGAACATGTTAGGGCAGATCCTTGTCAGTGATGCATTGGCTCAGCATCAGAGCAAATAGTGCATGCAAGCTGTCCAACTGCATATTTTTTTCTCTGGCCAAAGGAATGGAGCAGCTTCCTCATCTGCTAGTTCTGAAACACTGAACTATCTTGCTTTAATGTGTAATTGTTTTAGTCGCCACCTATTTATCTGTTATTTGGTGGACACTGGGGCTATTCCATGGACTCCAGAATATTGTTTACTTACACTTATCTGAGAAAATGTATACAAATATGTATTACTCAAACTAGAAAACTGCAGATTAGCTGAGAAAGTACAGGACTCAGGAAGAGGTGGTACGTAATTGCAAAGAAGCCACAAACAAGCATTTTAAATGCATGACATATATCAGAAGTAATGTGTCCATAGAATAAATAAAGATTGGTGAGAAGAATTGAAACAAAAAGAAAAATCACCAGTAGAAAGAATGACAGTGTGTGTGATGATATAAAATCACTTGACATGTCCTGAAACAAAAGGTCAGTAAACTGACAGAAGTGGGAAACCTCAAGGATAAAAGTAACTTTTTCTCCCCAGCTCTCCTACGTTTTGTAGTTTGTTATTGATAATTGTTACTGTGGAATGGAACTTCTTTCTTTTGCAGCTGTTGAGAAGTTCTTTGGTGAACAACAGGACACAGGCCAAGGTGGCAGAAGAGCTGGGTATGCAAGAGTTTGCCATCACTAATGACAAGACCAAAAGACCTGTAACTCTTCGAACTAAGACTTTGGCTGATCTCTTGGAATGTGAGTTAATTTGGTTATAATAACTTAGTACTTAATGACTTCCTTTTCCTTGGGGCTTGTTTAAGAAAGCCATTAGAAATCCCTTAAATCACTATTAAAAATGTATGATCAGGTTTCCAAGTGAATTATATACCTCTGAAAACCAGATTTTTAAAGACTAGCTTGGATTTTTGAAGTCTGTATGAAAGCATGAAGGAGGCATAATTGCAGATAGAAAGTTGGAGGCTTAGAAACTGAGGGGTCGTGATGACCAGGTCAAAAGCATGTCTTCAAAGTTAAAGCTTATACTCTGAGTTGAGCTATTTAGCAGCAGTTTCAGTGTTTAATTAATATGTTCTTGACACTGTTGGAAGACAAAGTAGTTCCTTCAGCAGGTGAATTTTTCTGTGGTTCATTTGTCTGCATTTTAGGAGGTTTTAAAATAGTCACTCTGCAAGAGAGAAGGCTACATGGAAATGACTTTTAGTCCATTTTTGGAAGTTTGTGCTACTTTTTTTCCAAAGAAAGTGGAAACAGTGATAAATATTCTGCAAAGAAAGTAAATCCCTGTCTTGTATATTTCGATCTATTTTGCAAGCTATTCATACCACTTGGCCTTTGCAAAATCCTGTAAGCAAATGGAAATAGCACACAAAAAGGAGTGATTTATATCTAAATTATTTTATGGTATCCACTAGTGATTTATTTGTAAGTATTCATGGTCTCCTGGTTAAAATGTGAGATTAGGAGCAGAGTGTTGTTTCTAGCACTTTAAATGACTGGGTGGATTTGGGTAAATCACTTAATCTTGTGGTCAACTTGATTTTTTTTTTTCCCTGAGTAGGTAGGATAATACCCTCTTCAGATCATTGCTCTGAAATGTAATTGAATATGGTTTTAAAGTACTCAGAGATACTTGTTTGTAAAAGTGCAAGCCAATAATGTTCTCCTTGGATGAGTGACAGTACCTTTTCCCCCCCCAGCCTTTATTGCTGCCTTGTACATTGATAAAGATCTGGAATACGTTCACACTTTCATGAATGTTTGCTTTTTTCCACGGCTAAAGGTAAGATCAGTCAGTTTCCTACTTTCCTGCCACTGTGTTTTAACACAATGTTGCATTTGAGACTCTTACTACAATCTGTCAATCATAAAAGCATCTTTGTGGACTTCCTACAGGAGTTTATTTTAAATCAAGATTGGAATGATCCTAAATCTCAGCTTCAGCAGTGCTGCTTGACTCTCAGGACAGAAGGAAAAGAGCCAGACATTCCTCTTTACAAGTAAGAACAGGCATCTTATGGATACCAGCTAATTACAGGGAGCCAGATGTGATCAGTCACCCTACATTTTTCCCATAGTTTGTTTTTACTGTCGTTATCCAAGCCCTCTAATCTCTCTTTGTCTGAAGATGGAGAATATTGAAACCAGTGTTTTCTAAGGTTCAGGTGTTTTAAGCCATTACAAGGAAGAGTTAGTAAGCATTTTACCTTTACATTTGTAAGGGAAAAATATAGTTTTTATTTTGGAGTGGAGTATTTAATTGGCGTAATTCTATATTTGTTTTTCTTTTAATGTAAGGAATGGCAGTATTAAATGAAAAGAGTTAAAGAAATGGCTGTTTTATTATGAGGTCAAGATATCTCCATTCTATTCTCAGTAACAGATGAAGTTTCTTGACATTATTATGTAAACATAAAAGGCCTTTATGTTACACCTCCTGATTATAGGCACTGTTTCTCATCCACAGTCAGGCACTGAAGGGCAACACAAGTTTTAGACATTTTTGCTGTGCAGTTCAGCTCACAAATGTTCCCCTTTTCAGTGACAAAGAGCTCAGGGCAGTGAACCTTTTAACTTGTACACCTCGGTTGAATACCTGAAGCTGGATGGATAGATCTCCCTTTTCGCTTTCAGTTGCTAAATAGTGTAGTAAGTGCTTCAAAGAGATAATAAATAATAAACTTTAGGCTGTATATTGCATCCATATCCATTCAATTAATGTAGGAAAGGGTGCATTATTAGCCCCCAAAAGAAGATATAAAAGCTATGAAAGTTCAAGGCTTGTGTTGCTGGGCTCATTTTATCAAAAAGCAATGAGGAGTGAAAGTGTCAGCGCACGTGCCACAGGTGCTGAAGTGAGGTTTCCAACGCGAGGGAGCGGTTCAGCGGCAGTGACTCTCACTGCGCTGCACAAGTGCCATCCCTGCAACGCTGCAGCCGGGGCTCTGCACGTCTGATCCCTCCGTGCCTCTCTGGGAGGGCTCAGGGCTTTGTCTTGAGCAAGGGGGATGAACGCAATAAAAACAATTCCCCATTTTTGTAAAAACCACTTAGTATCAAGTACCAAATGTTTGTTTTGTTTTGCTGTGATGATAAATTGGTTTTTATAGTACAGCTCAGACCTAGTAATACACTCTTATCTTCCTATTATCTTGTTAAATTCCTTTTCTTGGGGTTATCTATTTCACTGCGGTCAGTACTATTGCTTTTAAATTTAGGGTGGGTTTTATTTGCTCTTGTCACAGTGCACAGAGAGATAGAGCACTTTAGTTAGGTACTTTAAAAATTGATGTGAAATTCGTGCTCCTTCTAAAAAGAAACAAGGTAGCGGACAGAACTTGATCTGAAAGTGGGGAGAGATTTGGGACAGCAGTAAGAAACTGCAAAAGAAGCAATTCATTGCACATCTAGGGAATTACCTTTTCCGTTTTAGATGGTTGTTGATGTATGTCCTAGACTTTAGGTCAAATGGAAAGTTTGTTTTGTGACAAACTAACTTTTCAAAGCTGATGGAAGATTTCTTTGTACTGTGATAATTCAGTGTAGAGAGCTACCACGTCTAATACAAAGTCCTTATAAAACTTTGCTACCTGCAAAACTCTCAGGGACTAAACTTTCAGTGCACACATAATGTATGGGTGTGTTTATTTGCAATTGCACAGCTATGCATGATTTATTACTTTATTACAAGTGTTTTCACAGTGTTTGAACACTTCATCTTATAGGTTGCATTTTTGCTTACAGGTTAAATAAAGTTTTAATTTTCATGTGGTGCTCCTGAGTGAGCCTGGAGGAATAAATATGATCAATATAAATACAGTTCTGGTAATCTCTGGGTTGATGTGATCTATACAGACATCCTTCAACCCTTGCTCTACGTTTTCCATTAATTGCACTATATGTATTGACCAGATGAAAGCTTGGTGATCTGTGTGCAACAAACAGACTCTGTGTTTTAATACTCCCTGCTTGAATAAAATATTTCTTCTTTCAGGACCTTGCAAACAGTGGGACCTTCTCATGCCAGGACGTACACGGTAGCTGTTTACTTCAAAGGGGAAAGGATAGGATGTGGTAAAGGCCCAAGGTATAGTAAAAAATTATTCACAATGTGTTAGAGTGTGGTGGTGTCCAAAATGACCAGCCATGGAGATAGACAGCTGTATGGTTTGCCTTAGAAAAGCAAAACTGTAGAGCCTTCTCCAAACTTTTCTGCTTTAGGAATACCTGAAGGGCACAATGTTGGTATAATTTTGGATCTTAAGCTTTTTTTGGTGAACTTGCCTTCAAGGTGGCTAGCAATGCTAACTCTTTGTGGCTCTCAGACTAGAAGGTTTGTGGCTCTCAGACTAGAAAATGCAGAACAGCTTCCAGGAAATAGTGTCTTTATTTTGGGATTTGCTCCTGGATTACTATGCAATTTACAATTTTACAATGCAAAATTGTTAAGAGTGCCACGCTATTATGGATTTTTTTTTTCTGAGGTTACTACTTCTAGGCGTTTTGGAATGGTTCTAAGGGTTCAAAGACTTCAACCATGAGCCCCAAAAGCCTCATTTTATGCTACCCAATCTGGTGGTGGCTATAAAAATATCATTCCTTTTTTTAACATTCATGCATCTGTGATTTTGTTCCTTTTTTTCTCTCAAGTAAAAGCAAATGCTTTAGTGAAGAATGAACTGGAATATTTTGTTATTCTTATTCATCTAAGTTAAAAAATATTCTGCTGGAGCTGTAGTACTATTGCTCACATATTTATGGAAAGGCCAATATATCATGCACTCTGGGAATTACTAGCTGCTAGTTATCCAGAAAGTGTCATTACAGAAGACTAACTAGTGCTCCACTTTGTCAGAAGCTTTAGTTTATTCCATACAGTTTAGATCTCATGTAACATGTTTTTGTTTGGCTTTCACAGTATTCAGCAAGCAGAAATGGGAGCTGCAATGGATGCACTTGAAAAATGTAAGATATTTGGGCAACAGGGAATTCGTACTTTATTTCCTTGTTCTTTAGTGAGGCAAGGTGCAGGTTTTGTGGGGGATAAGTTCTGAATAGAACACATATGCTAAGTGCTGTCAGCTTCTAAGCAACAGGTTTTCCTCTTAGTATCTTCAAGACAGTTTTGTAGCAGTTGAAGTTAATATGATCCCAACAGGTATTTGTTAAAGGGAGTTGATCAGCTACAAAGGATGCAACTTCCAGGGAACCCTGTGCAATAAAGTTTCAATGAGGTTTTCCATGCTTAAGTATGCAGTGGGATGAGACTGCGTAGTCTCTGATACTCTGGTTGTCTCACCCTGTATTTTAGGAGAGGAGGAAAATGCGACCTTAGAAAATAAAATTTGATCTCGGATTATCAGTGGTCTAGGTTAAAATCTAACAGGCAGATCCCTAACAATTTAAATTGATATTTATCTGTCAAGAAGGGCTAATATCAGCTGCAGATCCAGGGATCTGTGTATAGATCTCTCTAAATTATGTGCTGCATAGCCAGCATAGGAGCAGTCCCTCACTGAAGTGTAGTCTCAGATAAGAATGAGTGTGGGCAAGCTTCTTATTTGAAATAACTTTGGTCAGTTGGGTTAAAGTGCCAGGTGTGGATGACCTGTAAGCAAATAGATTACAAGCATTTTGTGCAGCAGAAATTCTCTATTGAGAAGAACATGGGAAGTCCATTTTTTGTATTTCATTCAAAGGAAACACATGCAGTTCCTCAGATGCCAGAGGTTTTTAATCTGTTATCTCTGCATCTGGAAATTCAAGAGCTTAAAAATTTCAGAAGGCAATGAATCTCTGTAGTTCAGATATGTTTTTATATCCATCTGCTAAGCATGTACTTCTCACCACCAGTAAATTTGACAAGTAGAAAAATGTAACTTCCCTTCTCCACTGAGTATCTGCAAGATGGTACTGAAGTTTTCTTTGAGTGAATTTTCTTGTGACTGTATCACCACTCAAGAGAGCTCTGAGTTTTGTGGCCTATCAGTCCAAGGAGTTCATAGCTCTCTTCTGACATACATATTTGTTTAAATACCATAGACCTCTAGAGGTCTGTGCTCTTGCTGCCCTTCAAAACAGAGCCAACTTTCAAGTTAGTTTCTCTGTCCCTTGCTAGTCAAGTTTTGATTATCTTTAGGGATGGAGGTTACACAACCCTTAAGGGCCCCTATTCTATTATGTATATGGTTGTGGAGTTGTTTGGTTTGGTTTGTTTGTTTGTTAGGTTTTTTGATGCATAAGTAGTTAATTTCAAGTGAAAGTAGTTTTCATATACCTATTTGTATGATGTTCTTGATGAATTTATTACATGAATTTCCTTCTTACCATTCTAAACATATTAGAGCAGGTTGCTACTGAGCTGAGTTCTTAAAGAATCGTGTTACAGGCACAGTGCTGAAAATCTGATTTTCATTTTATGGGGCACGTGAGCAACAAAATATCCCAGAACTCCATTAAACAAAGCACTAGTGTTTTTAAAAACAGCAGCAATTTAAAACCAATTTTGTTTAGATTGCTTTTTGGTTTAAATAAATATACTCTCGTATGCCCAAGTTGTAAATAACTGATGAATAAACCTTTTATTCCTGTAGTATATAAAATAAAGGGCACAAATTTCACTGGCCAATAAAACAAAGCAGCAGAAAGTTATTCTGCTCTACCACGAACTCCTGCAGTTTATGTGGCTTCTGCACCATATTCTCTAGCTGAGAATCCATGCTGCCTGGGACCCAGAAAAAGGAGGAAGAAGCTTGGTGCCAAGGAGGAAAAAGCTTGGTGCCAAGGTACTCCTCCCTGAGAAGCCTCAGCTAAATTCTCTCTCCATAGCCAGTGACAGAGAGAGCAGCCCTTTGCCAAGACATCTACCAAATTTGTTTATGGCTTTAGAGGTCAGTGTAGTAACCTTTTGCATTCGTCTCAGACTGGATAGGGAGCCAGTGCTGATCCCAGAGCTCTGTGTGATCCCAGCAGGATTTACCACCAACTGCAGCCTGTCACATACTCTACACCCCTTTGGTTTCTGACTGGATGGAGGGTGCAGGTCTCCACAGCACAGACACGTGAATGTCAGCACCCTGGTCATGCAGAAAACATCACATTCTGTGAGCAGTGCACTAAAGTGAGAGAAATTCTGTTCAATTATCTAAGCTGTTTTTACAGTCTCAGTTCTAATGTGTACCTACATATCAGCCAGTGGACAAATGCCTGAAAGCAGAAGCATCCATCTCCCCAGCTATTTCTCCATCACCTCAGCCTTGTCCAGTCTGTTTTGGGCAGTCTTCACTCATCCACGCTCTCACACTATGCTAAGGCTGTCTTCTGGTACATAGCCAGGCGTTAACTTTTTCAGGAACAGATTTTACTGCATTCCATCTTGCTACACTATTACTTTCCCATTAGGATTCCTGCCATAATGTGGGGCATATAGTCGATTCTGCATGGTCTGAAACAATAATAAAAATAATGGAAGCATCTGTACAATGCTTGAAACCAGTGGCTCATACTTTTTGGAGTGAGAACAAGACAAAAAACCCTGACAGCATTGACAGTAGTTTTACATTCATTTTTCAGTATCGACCACCTGTTGCTAAGGGAACAGAATGTAAAATCCAGGTAATACTTGGCCCTGTTGCTATACCAGGATTTTATATTTTATTTTTGTGAGTGTGTTAGATTTGGCAGTGCTTTGTAGCAGGAGAAACATGTAAAGAAATCATAAAGAAACCAAAGTCTTATGTCACCGTCCTGGTTTACTATGTATTATAAGAAATAAATGAGTAAAAATAGTAACAACATTGTTCCTTCCTACCTTTAATAACATCAAAGTTTAAAACAAAACAAGCTGAGGCTTTCTCTGTTACCAGTTTGTTTATTAATGTAAAATATTTCTCTTTGTGTCAGATAACTTTCCCCAGATGGCCCATCAGAAGCGGTTCATTGAACGGAAGTACAGACAGGAGTTGAAAGAATTGAGGTGGGAAAGAGAGCATCAAGAGAGAGAGCCAGAGGAGACTGAAGAAGCAAGGAAATAAAAGGAGGGCGCAGAAGCAGTGGCATATTTACTTACTTAATAACTCTGACTGTGGCCTATGGAGACCTAACCTAGTTTCTTGCAGATGATGAATGAAGAGTGCCTGTTGATATCAAAAAGAAAATTGTAATCTCTTCCTTAAAAAGTGTGTGCAACTATAATATTTCTTTAGTTTGGTTTTAAGTTTGGATTTTTAATAAGATTTGGGTTTAAATCCTTTTAATTTTTATGAAAAGTTGTTGATTATTTTTATTATTTTTACTGTCTTGTATGAAGTAATAAAGTATTGATTTCAAAAGCTAATAGGAAGAAAAGTTGTTTAACCATTGTCTCCTATGTCTGTGCTGTGTTGTCAGTGACCAGCAAAGTTACTGCATGAACTCTGCTGTGGAGGAGGAAAGTGTTATGAGAAACTAATTCAGCTGAGCACTTAAGCATGTTCCTAACTTAAGTTTTGCAGCTAAATTTACATCTTGAGTTTGCTAAACCAGAGCTATAAAGTTCAGGCCCTTTTTAACAGAAAATGGTACAGTAATTTAAATGAGATACTCAGTTTTGCTTTGAACAGTGGATGCCACATCTGAGATGTGACACAGGTGTGTGTGGAAGATTGAGGAGTTTTGTTTTTAAATCACTGGTATAAGACTCGAAGAAAAAGGTAATTATGAAGCAAGAGAATGACAGTTCTTCTTGTAGGGAATGTACAAGTCGTTTACATTAACAAGTTCAGTTTCTTTCTCAACTTTTTGTCCTATCAGGCTGGTGTCTACTTTAATGGATTTCTTTGACAAGAAGATACCAGTGTGGCCATTACTGTGAAATGGTGTTTTAGAAACTCTATATGGGTGCTGTTCCAGAGAGGTTCATTGAAAACAGTTTTTGTCAAAAGGAGGGCAGTTTGTCCCCAAAGTGTAGTTCAAAGGCGATGTGCAGTTTTAAGTCACCCAATTTCCTTGATTTTTTTGGTGTCTGTGGCTTATATTAAACAGAAAGATGTTTCTCCTATAAAAGCTCTGAACAGCACCAGAAATGGAAAATCCAGTGTCTGTTGCGATTTTTTCCCACTGGTTACCACTGTTGTTTATTCTTTTAATTTTGCTGCTTCAAGCCATTCATTTCCATTAAGCTGGGTTCTCAGTTAATACAGTCCCTTGGTAGATATTGTGTAGTCATTTTTCATCTTTCTTTTCTGATAAGCAAAACATACTTGAACCCTTATTCTCCTTAGCTGTGCATTTTCTTCCCGAAAGGAGAAAAGATCCTTTTTAGCCAGTCATTTATCCATTTTCTGATGTACCACACTTGTATGTGTTAAAATACAGGGCAGATTCGTGAGCATGGATGCACAAGTCTGGCCCAAGGAATTCATGCAGACTCATGGAAAGAAACTTTTGCCTGATGGCCACACTACACTGAGCAGCTGCTTCAGTGATTGTCTGAAGCACCTCTCTGTAGGTGTGTGATGGACATCAGGGAAAGCACTTTATTGCAGGTGCCAAAGTAGACACAAATGAAGCTGAAAGACTGAGACTACCCAAATGTCTTCCCAAAGTTTCACTTCTGAGCTAATCAATATGTGTATTTTCAGAAGAATGCTTTTCTACACTTGCAATGTGAGATGCACTTAAATATGGGGGGTTTTTTACACTTGAGCCCACAACACTACCTCACTTCTTCCAGCTTCTATGATTCGCCTTTAATGGATTGATGCTTTAAATCCATTTCAGAGGATGAGAGAAAAGAAAAAAACAAACACATTCTGTAATTTAGAGAGTGATAATAAACCATTAAAACATAAAGGAGGGAATAAAAACACGGTAAAGGCAGGGAGCTGCTCTCTGCTGAATGCTGCTGCCATTTGACTTTTGAGAAGTGATTGTAACTTCTTATAGCTTCAGTCTGTAAATAAAAAGCTGAAAGGCTTCTCAAGAGTAGGAAGCTTGAAAAGCACCAGCAACTCCCCATCCACAAGTCTTTTGTATTTCAAATTCTTTTGTATAATTGCCCATCTGCTTCTAGCAGTACGATGAAATGGTGCAGTGCTAGAGGGTTAAGTGTGACTGCGTAAACCATTATTTTATTTTTCCCTCCTAACTGTGACCAGGTTTGTATGTTTAATGAATAGAAAATTCATTTTCAGGTGTATGATTGCTTAGCAAATTTCTCTCAGCATATCTGACATCACCAAAGTACCCCAGTGGAATTGTTAGTTCATAGTTTAACATTACTTTTGTTATTCCTATATACAATTTCACTTTTTAGCTGTAAGAAGACTGCAATCTTACTCATAAATATTTTCATGAACATAGATTGAATTTATCAGGTAGGCTGTTTCAGGGGAGGAACCCAGAACTGTGCTTTTTTTCTTCTTTGACCCAGAAATTGCTTGGAAAAAACCAAATTTTTAAAACAATTTCCACATTCCAGTTACTGCAGTTAATGAATTTTAGGCTTTCCTCAATAAAATGTAGATGATAACTCTTTTCACAAGTGGGCTATTTTCCCTTTTTTCGCTGCGTAAGTGTGGGCTAGGAAGATTGCCTGAAGCAATTTTGTTTTCCTTGTCCTGAGAACAAAGAAGTTTGGTTAAAAAAAAAAAAAAACAAAAAAAAACCAATCCTGTTTCCTTTGTTCAAACCGAAGTGTCTTTCTGTGTATGGGCTGTGTAAAAGTAGTGGCTGTGAATGTTCCTGTTAATTTCAGGAGTTGTGTGGAATGTGAAATGTGAGCACAGTCCTTTACAACAGACGCCGAGGAGGGGAAGCCTCTCTAAGTTGCCTTTGGTAAAAATTACGCTTGCACTCGTGCTGATCAGTGGAACAGCGGTAGCTTATGACAAGGCAGCTTGTGCTGCTCTTTTGTAAGTGAGAGGGTCTCTGGTTTACTGATAAAGTTGGTCGTGTTTTGCTTCAGAGCCTGATCTGTTCTCTGATCTAGAGGTTCTCTTGCAAGATCCATTGACTTGAGTAGGGTACAAGCAGATGAACGGAGAACAAGACTGAGGTCTGTGTGAATCCCAACAGATCCTGTGAATATTTTTAATGTGACTATGTACAGAGCATTGAATAGAATTGTAGCTGATTTGATCCGGGATTTTAGTTGAATTTACATAAAACTCATGATGTTATTTGTAGACCTTAAGTTTGCTTTGTAAGATTTCAGTTTCTGGAGGATTATTTAACAGCAGTACTAAGAGAACCTTGGTTTCTAAGATTGTTGTAAACATCGTTGCTAATAAAGTTTCCCAGAAAAGACTTCAGGCATAGTTGTTACTTGCTAAAACAATTTGGAAAGATCAAAAGGCAAATCCTGATCATCTGTCTCCCTACTTCAAAGACTCTGATTATACAGGCTACATATTTAAATGAAATAAGTGGTTCACTTGTAAAAAGTTTCTTTTTGGTGGAAGTTTGTAAAGCCCTGTAAGAGCTTAGGGAGTTGCTCATCTGCATCATTTACCACTGCGCATTGTCTTTGATGAGGATGGTATTGCAACAGCAGTTTTTGTGACCCGTACCTCCACCCTGCTTCTCCTTCTTCCTACCCACTCCCCACGTCACCGATTCACATTCTTTCTGGGGCCCTAAGATTAAATCAGCTACATGCTCCAGCCGTGCATATTTCTCTATCCATCAGGGAGCACATTTACCTTAAGAGGACCTTATCTTCTCCTGCCTGCTACAGGTAACAAAGGGAGCACCAACTTGTACCCAGAGTCTTGCTAACTAAGGATATTTCTCTTTGCCTAAATCCTCAAAAGGATTTCAAAGCCTTTCATGAATAACGGTGTAAGTGATTCTCCTGTGACTTACAATACAATCATACCTGAATGTGTCAGTCGAGTCATTTTGTTGCTCTTCACAGCACCTTTGTGGAGGGACTATTAATCCTGTTACTAAGAGATGAAAAGGATGAAATTGTCACTGGGGTCCAGGGCTCAGGATGTCTGTGGGAGGGCAGTGATGCCTCATCAGTGGATGCCTTAGTCTGTGGCTTAAGTATCGTCCTTGAAAGCCTGCTACGGTTCTCTCGACATGCCTGAGAGGGTCTTCAAGGGAGAAAAAAGAACTTGGCTGCGCAGGCTGGGCACTGACACCCTCATTGCCTTTTCCTGTGGAGACTTGGAAAACAATGACCGAGAACATCAGGGACTCTACTATGAGAAGCCAGAGCCCAAACAGTGTTGATGGAACACCTCGTTAGAAAAAGTAAATAAATAAATAAAACCTTCCACTTAGAGCAGACATTTCAAAAGTAATCCATTTGCATAGGACAGGCTCTTGAGCTGACAAATTGTGAACTTTTGCTGGTGGCAGAAGCAGCTCATACATCAGTGGTCCAGAAGTGATGCAGCAGTGATGGGTAAGTGTTTGTCACTGGAGGTAGCTTGTTACTTATTTAAAGGTGGGGATGGTGGTCAGGGGAACCCATGGGACCCCACTGATGCAAGCTCAGCCAACATTTCTAAAAAAAATAAAGTTACTTCTTTCTCAAAAAAAGAAAGTTACTTCCCTGCAGGTTTCCTCCTGTCATTACTTCAGTCATTTACTCTGTCAGAACAGTTCTGACATGGTGACCAGTTTTCGCTGCCAACTAGAATTACAAATCAAATATTGCAGCTCTGTTTCCAGAGGGACACTTGAACTGGCAAACAAAAAGACATTTCTCAATCCAGCAGCATTTGAAAATGCTAATACTATTCTATATCCAATTATAAATTTATTTTTTATATAAAAATAATTAAAATTCTGTTAGATAAGAATTTTTAATGACCTCATTGAACAAGTCATCCAAAATTGCTGCTCTTACCATTTGTTCTTGTGATGAAAAACAGTGTCAAATACATAACTGTCTTTAAACTTTATCATTAAGAAAAAACAAGTGTCATACCATCTGAAGGAAAATATCATTTTTTCCTTATCCTTGATGTTTAAAATTTCTGTCATTCAATGCTGCTGTCTTCTTCCTTCTTCCAAAAACCAAACCAAACATTTTAAATGTGTGTTCCACCTGTCAGGACGTGTCAGATTTTAAAACCAATATCTCATCTCAGTTGGTGTCTGTACATTAACAATCAAAATCAATCTATATGTTACTGCATTCTGGTTTTTGGACCAGGGCTTGACCAGACATCCAAAATAGTGGGACACTGCCAACCTTGTAAACCCTCAAAACTTTCAGAGAACTTAATGGCTTTACCCCAAAACAGCTTTTCAAGACTTCCCATTGCTTTTGCTCCCATTGCTTTTATTTTAATTATTATTTTTCAGTGTTTCCATTGTTTATTTGTTCTTAATGTGATCTGCAGCACTACAATCTTCTATTTCAAGGTTCCCTGATCCTTGCTTCTGCTTAGCAGATCCGGCATCAATTCCCTGCTCACTGTGAGACTAGAAAATTAATGACCTTGGACTTTTTGCTCTTTCAAGTCATACCTCAACACTTATATCAGAAATCAAGTGCCCACAGCAAGAACAAAAACCTCGCTGCACATCCGTGGAAATAAAGTACTGAATCTTTCCAGTACAGTTTCTGGGGATTCTGTCAGACGTTTTAAGAGAGGTTGTGAATTCTTGAGGCATGCGGTGATGTACTTTTTGCAGCTTATGTTGTGAATTTATGCAATTGGATTAAGTTTGGCATCTATTTCAGCTGGCAGCTTATAAATGGACGTTTATACATGTAAGTGAGGAGAGAGAGGTAAGAAAAGGCAGAACAGATGCCTAAAACACTAGAAAAAGGCTTATTTCAGCACTGACTGCTGAGAAGCAGATTGATTTGGGTAGAAAAATGTTAACTACTTTGAAATACAGACTGAAAAATATGAGGTTTCATTGTAATATAAATACAATTCTGTGTCGTGTGCTGGGGATAATGATGGCTTTAAAAATGCATTCAGAGTTTTATGCAAAGCTAGAAAACAAATCTTATTGGTAAGATATAGCAAATCTATTAGAAGTGAGATGATAAAACTTTAATACCTTAGAGGTACAGGGGTGGGAAGTAATCTAGTAAAGCTGTGATAGTTTTCTAGATTTTAATTAGGAACATAATTGAATATGTGTGTGTTTGTTGTAAATGCAGTTATGTATGTATATATTTATTTACTTAATGGAACATCTGAAGTTTTCACTCATTGCAACATGATACCTTTTTACCAAGCAAAGGAAAAGGCTTCTCTGTGTTCATTTTTTAACACGTATTTAGATACTGGTTTTATTGAAGTAGTGTCCAGAGATCTTCACTGCGAGTGGGGCTTTTCATGCCAGCTGCTGTGAACACAAAATGACAGGCAGTTCCTGACCCAGAAAGAAATAGAAAGGAAGCAATGACTTACTCAAAGTCACCGAACAGGTCAAGGGTAGAAATGAGAACAAAACCTGAATCTGTCAAGTCCCAGATGAGATTTGTCCTCTGTTCATACTGCATAGCTACTTATTTACACCATTTAGCTTTGGATGTTGTAGCTGGTTTGTTTGTGCATTAATACGGGTATTTTAAATTTCATGCGCAGCAGCCTAGAATGGGGCTTTACCTAATCTCTTTCATACTGAAAGCTTATAAAAGTAATTTTAAAAAGTGAAAGAAAATGCAAGCAGCTGGTCCTGCGTGGTGGGAGCTTCTCTCCACAGCCAGCAGGTTCACATTTGCTGCTGAGCTCCTGCTGTGGCAGCTCGATCTCATAGCTCCAAGGCCACTGCTCAGCACCTCAGGTCGGTGTGTGACAGGCGTCACTCGGGTAGGAACAAACAGCACTGTCACCTTGCGTTGGGGCTGAGGTTTGGCCCTGTTACACACACACAGGAGAAAGCAGGTCTCCCTTCTGGATTCACAGCCAGCTGTTAATGTCTGTAGTTTTGTAAAGTCTGTATCCTCCCCAGATCCATTAGCGGTTAGTATGACTCTAAGCACAGGATGTATTTCCAGCGTGGTGACAGAAGGAAATAAGCATGCAAACAGCTGTGCTCTCGTCTGTGAAAAGTACTTGGCTTCAAAGTGCCTAAGCTACTTCCTTGGTTCCTTCAAAAGGAACTGTTTGAGAGCTTTTTGGGCCACAGATAGATAGAGGGGGCCATGGCTAAATATCACAAAAAAGAGGAGCATCCTCTCTTCTTAGTCTTGTGCTGCCATGTGCGCTGGTTGCTGCAGAAGGATTGGTGGCTGCTGGCTCCAGGGCTGTAATGGAAGGTGGAGGTGTGGTCTGGAGCATGATCCCGGGCTGGGAGTGTCTGATGCCAGTACCAGGGCTGGTGGGAACACATCCTGTGCCTTTTGAGCTGGTGAGAAGGCAGGCAGAGGAATGAGCACGGGGTTTAGTCTGGCCTTGACTGGCAGAAACTGGTGAGATGGTAATGAGAGCTGGAAGTAGATACAGGTTCTCTACTCTGCAAGCTGTTGTTAACCCCTGACCAAAACATTATTTCCTGCAAGGCACTGAGGAGTAAGGCTAGAGGTCCAGAGGACAGCACGTGAGCAGAAGAGCCCAGTTCCATCAGCGGGTGCTTCCATACTGTTGGTAATGGCCTATCTCATGAATTCCCATGTTTTGAGGGGCTTTCTGCCTGGTCCCATGCATGCATGCATTGTGCAGGCATATGTGCACACACGTGTGTATGGGGTGAAACCCAGGAGAGTGTGTGTGTGTGTGTGTGTTTGTACAAAGAAGTTTGGGACTGTGCAAGTGTGGAAATGAAGGAGGTCCAGAGAGACAGCTGCATGACTCCTGTGCCTCCCAGGCAGATCTGTCATTTCTGGCTCTAGGATTGGTTTGTTTATTCCGTTTAATGATGCTGACCTTTGTGTTGGATAAGTTGGCCTGTAAGTAAGGCTAGGATTTGTGGCCTTTTGGGACTTAGTTGTTTGTAAGACTGAGGATATTTTTTACTACATCGGGTCCAAAGAGAATGAATTCTGATGACCCAGCTACCCTTATAACTCATTTGCCCTTTACCTTTTGACAGACAAAGTGACTTCAGACTTAGTCATATGTTACAGACTGTATAAATTTGAAGAATATTCTTGTAATAAACGATGTCCTCTGGCAAAGAAAAATTCAAAGTTCTTTTGAAAGTTCCTATTTTTACAATGTATTTCATATGCTTTCTTGAGGAAAACTAATCTTGAATTTGCAGTGTGAACTTTAGAAAGGACTTATCCGGAAAAATAGAAAAAAAAAAATTGGATACATTGAATGGGGTATTGCCTCAAAACGTATTGTCTTCCTCAAGAGCTCTTACACCAGTGTTACTTTATCGGTCTCTATATGAACAACCAGTTTCTTAAGAAATTGTCCCCAAATCTTTCTTGGTTTTGGGCCCCACAATCTGATTCCAGAATCTCTTTTAGCTAAACGAATCCCTCAGGATTAGCACAGAAGTGTTTGCACCTGAGATGTTTTACAGCACATCAAACAACAGCTTCATCTGTTTTCCAGTCCCTAGAATTTTAGTGGCCATCGTCCTGCAATCCTTATGCCTAAGATTAATTTTAAAACACGACTGTCTGTGTCTGTTGAGCTGAGCACATCAGCTGGAAGTGGGAAATCCTGTTGTTTTCACTTGCCATCAGTGGCAGTGGCTTTGCAAGCTCTGCTGGCAGCTACAACTTCACTGTCGGCAGCAGGAGGGTCATGCTGGTCACAGCCCAGAGACCCACAGGCTGCCCAGGTGGCCCTGCAGCTCGGTTGACTGTCACATGAATACAAGAGCCAAAAATCCTGACCTGTTTGCTTCCCCCCAGCTCTATTGGTCCTGCTGGGTAGAAAGCAGGGAAGGGGAAACAGAGAGATTTTAGTACTTTTCACGGTAAGTTAAGCAGCACTCTTTATGACTTCTCACAGGAAAGGGATCTGCTGAGTAAGAAAGTGCTAATTTCACATCGTTGTTTTTCACAGTAGAGCTACACTGTAAGTACCAAGCCCGAGAGGAACGAGAGCATAGTCAAATTAATGAAAAATAGGTTATGACAATAAATTATTCAAGTGGATAAAATTACTTTGGATTTGGAAGACACTGAAACTTAGGGACCAGATCCTTTTCTGGTATAAAAAGATTCAGCTTCATCCCTTTCAGGGAAATGGAGGCAACTTACATAATTCAGTTCAGGATCTGACTTTGACTGGCAGCATAACCAGTCATTTAAAACTCAGTGGCATATATTTCATCTACTTTGGGTGACAGCCATAAGGTGAATGTTTTAAATTCTGATATGGCATAGCCTTTCTTTTGAGATCTGTGGTGTGATTTTAAAGGGGATGAGATAAAAGCTGTGCCTCTCCAAAGGCACATTTTCTCTGATGTTAAAGGAAACAATGTAAAAATATGCCCACTAAATAAATCATCAGGGACTTTCAGAATAGATCACATCCTTGTGTCTTAAAACTTGTAATACAGCTGAAGTTGTTCACCTTAACTCAGTTTCTTTTGTTCAGCAATTTTTCCATACAAGGAGGCATGTGTAGAGAAGGCAAGTCTGGAGGATACACCCCTTCAGAAGAGATAAAGAAGCTCCTCTTTTGGCGTGGCACTTCTGGCATGGCACTATCAGTTTAGTCCTCATTAATCCCACTCACATTTCCAAGGAGGTGATAGTGGAAGGCTGTTATTCTGCTAGAGGTGAATACCAGCAAGCCGTGAGAGTACCTGGCTCTGCAGAATGGCCTCTGGATTTTTAAGTGCCTTAGCCAACATAGGGGAGGAATTGTGCTGATTTGGCTTCTGCTGCTCTAGGATAAATTTTCAGTGACATTTTCCTTCAGCTTGCATGCACGTACACACACAGTGGTGGAGGGCACAACCAGCTTTTACAGGCCATGTTTGAAGTTAGAAGTTGCAGTCAGTTGCACCTGCAGAAAAAACAAAATACCCCAAAATCAAGAACTTCTAGTAAGTTCTTCTATCATACTAAACTCTAAGGCTGAATCACATCCTGCCAAGCAGCAGACACTGAAGTCATAGCTATGGCCCCCCTAGGCCCCTGCTGTGATAAGTGGAGAGAGAAAGCCACGTCTCCAGAGACTAGTTCATGTCTTAGGCAGGATGAATCACCCCCTCTTGTCTGAGAAGCAAAGGGTGACACCTCTTTTATCTTTCTGAACAGTCTAACGCCCATAGTTATACGAGTTGAATCCAGGCTTTAAACGTTTGTGGCATATAGCTATAAGTCACAAGTGCTCACATTAAGCCAGCGTGGCATGGCCTCCTTAACACTTTACATAGCCATTGCTGTGAGGAGAACGCTTCTTTATCCCCAGATGACTCCTTCAACCATCCCCTTATGTGCAGATGTGAAGAGGAGTGACAGTTTCTCCAAAGTGAGAGTATTTTCAAATGTCAAGAAGCTTTATTTTTTAATGTGTTAAATCATATAAAATCCCCAGATAATATACCTCATAAATGAAATGAGACTAATTAATAGGAAAGTAATGAGAGAGCATTTGCAGAGGTTACATCCTGAGGTCCAGTCACAGCGATGGAAATGTGGGAGAGGGGTAAAAACTGCAATCTGCTTTGTTCCTCTAGCACTGGCATTTATAGTTGTTAATTAACCTCAGCAAGGGCAACTTTAGAATGGCAAAATGAGGAGAAAAATGTTAAGGGACTATGAACTTTGTCTTTCCTTTCTGTCCCCTTTGTCTCCTGTCAGTGTCCCTGGGCAGGCACAAGCTCCTTACTGCTGAGCCAACCTGCCCTTGCATCCACAGCAGGGCTATGTTTCTATCCTTCTTTCTCTTTGTCACAGCCACACACTGGGAAACTCAGGTTCAAGTGCTTTTTCCATGAAAAACTCAAGAGCTACTGGGACACCACAAAGTTCTTTAGGCACAGGTCATCAAGGTTATGTAGCTGCCTGACTCCTTTTTTAAATGAGAGTCTATTACCCATCTGGAAAGGCAGGCAGAAGCACTTCTTCGCATTTGGAATTGGAAGGGTAAGTCTGTTACGGGTTTTCGAGCACTTGCATAGAAAGGTATGGAGAGTTGTGTGGGGACTTAAAACAGACCGTGGAGTTGGAATGCCATCTGTGACAGCAGAAGTGGAAGCTGTTGTACTGACTGCACAGTAAAGGATCCAAATGGCAAATTTATGTTCTGGGTTTCTTAAGCTTGAATAGAGGTATAAGGTCTCTTTCTTAACTCATCTGAGCTGGTAGGGCCCTTCCCTTGACTTTAGTGAGCATCTATATTGAGCTGAAAGTCGAACCTTGAAATGCAACCTTGGCATCCAGGTAACTGAGATTTTAAAAGCATGAATTTACAGTTTGTCAAAACATCAAGGAGATACTGCTGATAAAACAGCGTCTATGCTACGTACTAAATCATAATGTATTTAGTGAAAGACACATGTCTCCTGAAGGAAAATGCCTATTGAAAACCAGACCCATGCTGAACTAGGGTCATCCATTTGCACAGCTTTTAACAGTCACCTACAGCTGAACAGCTACAGGCTCTCTTGGAACAAAGCAGAATTCAAAGTACTTGAGGCAAATGCAACTGAAGGAGCATGCAGTCAAATAAGTGCCCACTGCAAAAGCAGCATCTGTGTCTATAGAATGATTGAAGGAGCTGGATGGAAAGGGAACAAAATGATGAGGAGATGCCATGGCTGAACTAAAACCGATGAGAAGTCACATAAGATAAAAAAATAAAGGGCAGCATTGATGTCAGCTGTCACAAAAGAAAAAAAATTATGAACAAGTAGGTGCCATGAGAGAACAGGCATGTTGCAAGCAACAGAATTTAATCACTGTGTCAAACTGAATTTTACCAGGTCATTGCAGAGAAAAATCATCAACAGGGTGCCAGGGAACACTTTCTTCTTTGTTTTCTCTCAAAACTTAGATTGTTTAAATTTGTTTCCCTTTAATGGATGTGTTCTCTTAATCTTTTTACTTTTAGTCCAGTCTTCTTGAATATGTGCATTAATTGCACCTCAGCTACCTTTGAATTTTTCACTAGCCTAATTACTCTTAGAGTTTTGCTCAAGTTTAGGCTGAACTTTTTCTTTCTTTGCTTATGGCCATTAATGCTTTTTCTGTTTTCTTCTGAGACTTGGTGTAATTTCCTTCCTTCATTTACATTGTTACCTTGAAGATATTTACAGGGAATGTTCATTTTCTTCCTGAGGTTTCTCTTTTCCCCTGTGTCGATCCTTTCAGTTCCTTTCTTTTTCCTTCTCTCTCCCTAATTTGTATGCTCTCCACCTCTTACTATCAGTACAGATAAAATTTTGACTAATTTTTCATGTGGTTTTTTTCTCATGTATTTAAGATTAATAGCTAAGCAGCAGAACTGACCTTAAAAATCTGTGAGGGACATTTCCATAAAAATACTGGATAGTATCTCTTTTCATACTGCTTCGTGCTTTTAATGTCCATCAGCAGCAAGCTTGTATTGCTAAGCCACAATTACACACACACACACACACACACAAATAAATATCTTTAGCCTTCATTTTTTGCAAGTAGGACTTTATATTCCCATTTATTTAATACCTCACTGGTGCATCTCTTATGTTCAAACTGCCCAGACCTGCACAGGTTCTGTATAACTCATGTACATACATGAGACCGGTGTGTGCATTTGAACAAGCAGAGTCTGTGCTCAGCCAGGAAACACTGGAATGGCATTCAGAGGGCATGTCCTCCTCCTTTTTGGATGCCAGTCCAGGTTTACAGCTGTATATAAGTGTATTGACCGGCATGTAGACATGTAACAGGATTTTCAGAAGTGACTAGGCAGGCTAAGCTCCTCTTTTCCCGATTTTACTGGTTTACCCCTGAGTTTCTGTAGATGTTTGCCACCTATTCTGCATAAATTTGCTGGGGTGAGAACTGCCATTTTCTCCATGCAGTACTGAGAACAGCAGAGCCCTGCTGTAACCAGTTCCTCAGCAGCACCAACCTGACTGCCTGACAGCAGCAAACAAAACCAGAGTGGTGCCCAGGGTACGCGCAGAGGGAATTAGCATGAAGTAGAAGGAGCCAAGTAAAAAACACCATGGAACTGGTTCAGCTGATGATGAGGGAGTGAAGAAATGAGGATCAAATTTATCTTAGCACTTCAAGATGAGGCACTGTCTTTCTGTTCGTTGAAAAAAGACTGATTAAAAATACCCCAAATAAAGAAAGGTGTTGGACGTATAAAAAGTGCAAGAATGTACTTTTTCCTTGAAATCTCTGGCCTCACATTTGTTTATAAAAGTTGTCTAATAGACGGAAAGATACAACCTGAGAATGTGTGTGTGCAGGTAATGTGGTGTCAAGGAATGGGAATCTTGAGTCTGTCAGAAAAAGAAATGTGTTTAACAAGCCACCAGCTCAAGAAGATACAGTTCCTTTGCCCTGAACCCCCTGCTGTCACTGGCTGCTGTCAACTGGAGGGTTTGATTTCAATGTTGTGAGAAACCTCAGGCAATCTCACACAGTGCAAGTGAGAAAATGACAGCCCTGTGATGATGCAGCCAGTTTTCCTGATCAGCGTGATTGTATGAGAGCGCTGTACTTAGTTATATCGATTTGTCTCTGAGAGCTCTTTCTGCCACATAAATCTCATTGAAAATCTTTAAAGATCTTGCCCCAGAAGGCCACTATGTTATTTTTCTCTGTAAAAAGAAGCAGAGCCAGGAATTCATTTCTCAAAGTTTTAACTAGAACAGTCCATTTTTGAGGAAGGTGTGAATTCGTCTGTTTTACATTTTGAAGAATCTGAAAACAGCACTGCACTTTATGATTAACCTTTACTTCTAAGAAGTACTACAAAGAGCTGTATTTAACTCCTCTCCCCTTCTTTATTGGATCAAGAGGTTTAAATAAAGAAAATCACCTTTCTTTTAGATGGGAAATAGGAAGCAGCATCATGGTTATTGTAGCTCAAGCTTTAAGTACGATAGGCACCACATTATGAAGATACTATTTATACCACTTTATTTAAAAAGACTGATAGTGCTTCCCTTATGGAAATTTTCTTCAGAGTGGCTAAAATTATTTTTAAAATAAATAGCCACTTTAAATTAAGAATCAAGTATTTCAACCCAGCCAGAGCTAAGGAAGCTCAAAACACAAATTCACATTAAGTCTCCATAGAATTAATAACATGTCTGTCCTTATGCCTGTGTGTCTTTATGCCTGGCAGACTCATTTCTACTAGCATATATAGAAGTAACTATGAGAAAACACAAGAAGTCTGACCTTTTTTAACTTGAAAAAAACACTTCTTTAAAAGAAGTGACTCTGGAGTTTGAATTATCTGTAACACAGAAAGAACATGAACACCTACACATGTGTGAGTTTTAGGCTGTTCAGGTACAGAACAGATTGTATGACAGGGCTATAAATGTTTCAGTAACACTAAATATTTGGTAACATCAAAATTTTTTCCTCTTTGATAACATATTAAATTATTCCTTGGCTTGCTCTGTCACTCTGCACAGATGCAGTGATCTGCGCACACACTGTAATAGGAGACTGAGGACTTAATTTCCTTCTCCTCTGTTCTTCTAAACAAACTAACTCCAAGACATTTTACAGTCAGGATGTGCCAAAGTGTCATTTATTCATTTAAACTGTGCAGCCTAGTGCAACTTAAAGATAATTACTGCACATCAGAACAAAGCTAACTTAACAAAGCCATGACATGGCAAGCAACATCTGATTAGACAAGCATCCTCCTGCAAATGCAGAACCATTGGCACCAGAGGAGGGTACTGCATTAATCCAGGACAATAATAGCAATTAATGCCATATTCACAAACTTGCTCCACTGAAGGGGACAGCTACAGCACTCATTTCTTTGAAACCGCCTTCATACAAAAGTACTGGTTTACCCCTCTGCAATAAATGACAAAATTTTGTTCTGCTTAATTTCCTATTATTTCCTAAAGTATATTCACATTTGTGAGTTCTCTCCCAACCTTCTTGCTGTAGGTATTCTTATTCTGACTTTATAGTAAATGACTTGAAGTTGCTGCAGCAAACAGATGAGAAGTCTAATGCAGTAGAGCAGGAGGGTTTCTGAGCGCTGGAACCAGCAGTGCCTAGGAGTACATTTGTTACAGGTACACATTTAGTCACGAGTACAGCTCTCATACCTGACGCATATCAGCATATCTTCACAAGTGTGGAAGTGTTTTTTAAAGTGACAGTTCAGACTGATTAGAGTTTGAATCCATGTCCCAGACTTGAAGAAAACAGGGCATGAATCTTGCCCAGACTGATGTACATTTCTCACTTTATGCACCAGGACTAGTGCCTTTAGTTTCCCTGAACTGACAGACTAAATAATCATCACATGCAAAGAAATTCAAAGTCAGTTTCTGAGCCTCCAGGCTAAAGAAGCCAACACCATGTTTTTTGGAGCAGTCTTTAAATCTCTGAGCTCCCCTTGACCCCCTTTCCCCTGATACTAATGGCTCAGGTTTATGGGAGAGATGTAAATACGGCCACTAACACTTTATGACAGTCCAAGTTATATTTCTGTCGGGAACAATGTTTCTCTAGCTGCCCCTCAACACGCCTTTACATTTCCTTCAGTGTCAACCCTCTTTTGCACTTAGGTGAGACAAACACAGACTCTTGTCTCCCTCTTCCATGGCTGGTAGTCAGGGGATGGAGGGATAGGAAGAGAACACTAGCTGGCCACTGTGTTCACAGGATAAAGGTTTTCCTAAAGCTACTTTTTGGGTCTTCCATTCAGAGTTGAAGTAATGATACTTGTGTCTCTCTTTCCTAAACTCAACACCCTTTACACCAAACAAAAAATATGTGCTTTATTTGCCAGGGAGCCTAGGAAGTGTTCTGGTGGTCTCTAACTCACTGCTGTCCCACAGAGATTGGGCAGTGGGAAGGCAGTGTAGTGGGGAAGTGTTTTCCCTTGAGTAACCAAAATATCTTTAGGAGTTCCCATTTTCTCACTTCATCACAACCTTAGCTCCAGCAATGGCAGGAGTAACCTGTGCTGAAAGTACTGGACATATAGAAAAGGGCTTTTGGAGTTTGCCAATTATTAAAAGGTACCTAGTGAGTGCCCAGAACTACCTGCATCAATGAAATGTGAATAGTCCGTTCACACTTGCAGGGGTAAATCAGAGCGTGGGCAAAATATTTGTCAGCATTTCAAAAGACAAGAGAAAGTAAGACAATAAGTCTGTGCAATCATTAGCATAACAGCTCTATATATATGTATATAAAAATAGTCAATATATGGTGTAAATGTTTTGTAAAGTATGTAGGTTACCCAGAGGATAAAAGAAAGGAGATGCAAGAACAAGAGCTCAGTGAAATAAAAGTGTGCTGTTCAGCTTTGGCCCAGTTGGTCTGGAGGCTGGGGATGCAGGATGGGTGACCAGAGCTGGCACAAAGCAAAAACTGCCTGGAGGAAAGACATGACCTTCCAGTGGAGAGGAATTGGGAGAGAGAAAGCAGACAGCTGACAGGTTTTGATGATGTCTCAGCTGAGATAAAACGAGAGTTTGGTTTTGGTTTTGCAAGGTAATGGTTAATGGGCAATAACATGGAATGCTGAATGGTTGGCACGTTTCATGTGTCATGACCTTCCTGCCAGAGATCTTTGTTCACACGTGTTTCTTTTATTTTATGGTCCTCAGGAGCAACGTCTATAATCTGAGTCCCTTTTTGTCCTCTGCTGCACTTCATGCTGGTCATGAAATAGTTAACTTGCATTGCTTTTCAGGAGTCCCATCTCCCTTCTGCCAGGATCAATGATAAAATTCTGACTGGGAAAGTGAGAGAGCCTGTGGGCCAGATGGATATTTGGTAGCAAAACATTTGAAAGGCTCTTTCTGCAATAAAGAGCTACATGAAGTACTTGCTCTAAAGACAAACACCAATCTCTTGTCTCCACGGTATTTGTAATCAATATTATATTACAGGTTGATTAAATACCAAGATATTAGAGCAGTGAATCTCAAAGTGTATTTTTGACTTTTTCTTGTTTCTCAAAAACAACTGTAGAAATTATTTAGAGAAACATTAACAATACCAGAAAACAACAAAATTAAAATGGCATCATAATCAATATCTCTGAACATGCAATCCTGGCAAGGGGGAAACACTCATCATTGGATCAGTACCTGGCAGATGCTGCAGGTGGGCAAGAATATCACAGCTTCATGGCCCAAATATTTGGCCCATTTACCCTGTGCAAGTAGATAGCATAACCTATGGAATAATTTCTACACATAACATCTTAGACTAGTATCCAATGTGTGCACAAAACGTGGATGCCACTCAAAGAGGTGATGACATCCCTGGGAAGCCAAATAGAATGGTTTAAATCTGTTGTCTTCACAGCTGTGTAATAAAGCATACATCTGGTATACATTTGACACTGGAACACAAAAATGGGTAAGCAAGAGAATGGAGGCCATGTGAAGAGCCATGGCTAACAGAGCCATAACTCATAGCAGGAGCAGGTGGCTTGGCCCTCTTGTCTCTGGAGTACATTTTCTCTTTAGGCTTTTGTCTCTGGCAGTAGACATTAGGTTGATGTCTGTTTGAACATGAGTGATGAAGTCTGGGAGCAGTGTGAGAAGGAGGAGGCACAGAGAACCTGACTCTGTACCCTAGCAGTTAAAAAAAGCTGGGCCATCAAAATGCCCAGGAGTGGCAAAAAAAAAAAAAAGATACACCTGCCCCTATTTTTCATTCTGACAGGTACACCTTGGTGTATGGGGGACAAAAGCACATGAAGCAGTAACAGGCTGAAGAGTGCTCCCTCTGTGAGCTCTCAGACAACAAACTTAGGGGAATGCTGTGTCAGAGACCAAGCCAGTCAGACCCACACTGTCTCCTTACGTTCCTGCAGCAGCTTACTCACTTTTCATTTACCAGAGCTCTTTTATTCAGTCCTCTTTTCAGTGTCTTGTTGCCAAAGTTTAGGTTTGTTCTTTGGGGGCGTTTTTGGGTTTATTTTATTAGAGGAGGTTTGAGAGTATGTTTGTTCTAATAAGCTGGCGCTGTAATTGGGAAATGGGTTAAGCTTGCTTCCAATTAAGATAATTGACATGAAATACCCAATTGCACTCTGAGAGAGAGAACTAAGTTCCCCAGCTGAGCTGTAGAAGAGAGCAGCTTTGTCTAACAAAGAAGGTAGAAGCAGATGTTTAGAAAAACATGTAAAAGCAATCAGGAGGGGATTTATACATTTGGTTATTAATTAAGATGCATGCATGAGCAGCCAGCTAGCCCAAGTGCTGAGTTAAGAAAGGCAAATTCCAATGAGGGGTACAAGGAGAGCTGTATTTAGGAGATTCCTGGGGTTTTAGTTTTTTTTGTTTGATCGGGGGGGAGGGGAGGGTTGGCTTGGTTTTTTTTGTTGTTGTTGTTGGGTTTTTTGTTTGTTTTGGTTTTTTGTTTTTGCGGTGTTTGCTTGTTTTTCCCTTCTGTAAAGGAGAAACCGGCCCAAAGGTTTTTGGAAGTTTCAGATTAGCATGTCCCCTTGCATACAGTCTTCCTGACTCTGTTCTCTTGACCATGGTAAGTTTGTTTCTCTTTTGCTTAAATAAAGTAGGATATGGTGATATGGTCCTATCAGGCCATGATTGTCTCCACAGCTAGTAAAAATATAAATGGTTTTCTGCCCTCTGCAGTTTGCCAAGATTAAAGAGTGTGTAATGAGTATTAGAGCAATTAGAAATAGTGAGTGACTGAGGACTTCTGATGATGCTCATGTTTGCTTCTGTGTGGGGAATAAAGGAAGTGGAATCAGCCTTTCTGATTGGAGGGACAGAGGTGCTTGAGGATCTGATGTGGAGATAGACAGCTGCTGAAAAACTGTTTGTTGTAGCAGTCAGTTTGGAGAAAAGAAAATGCAGAGAGTGGGTATTTGCTAGTAACTGTCTGTGCCATAATCAGGAAAAGATGTACTAGTGTTGGCAAGAAAGAGGAAGAGCTTCAAACGTTTTGGATAAGAATACATTTGTATTTCTTTTTTTTATTTTTGCCTTATCCAACAAACTCAAATTTCATTTACAACATCAAAAGGAATGTTATCTGAGAGTAAGATTGGAAGAACCAACACTGAATTCACTTGGCTGCTCATAAGTGATCATTCCTGCAATTTTAATCTTAAATGTTTGCTCTTCTCTGGTTCTCTTGTTTGAGATGTCTTTGAAATTCATAGAATCACAAAATAGCTTGGATTGGAAGGGACCTTAAAGATCACCTAGTTCCAGCCCCCCCACCCATGGCAGGGGAGACATCTTCCACTAGACCAGGTTGCTTAGAGCCCCATCCAATCCAGCCTGGAACACTTCCAGGGATGGGGCATCACAATGTCTCTGGGCAACCTGTTCCCGTGTCTCACCAACCTCACAGTAAAGAATTTTGTCCTAATATCTAATCTAAACCTACTTTCTTTCAGTTTGAAACCATTCCCCCTTGTCCTGTCACTACCTGCTCTTACAAAAAAACCTTTTCCCTCTCTCTTGTCCGCTCCCTTCAGGTACTGGAAGGCAGCAATTAGGTCACATCTTCCCTGCTCCATGCTGAACAATCCCAATTCTCTCAGCTTTTCTTCCCAGGAGAGGAAGTCCATCCCTCTGGTCATCTTGGTATCCCTTTTATGAACTCTCTTTGATCTCACTCCAACAGGCCCATGTCCCCCCTGTGCTGGGGACCCCAGAGCTGGNTGCTTAGAGCCCCATCCAATCCAGCCTGGAACACTTCCAGGGATGGGGCATCACAATGTCTCTGGGCAACCTGTTCCCGTGTCTCACCAACCTCACAGTAAAGAATTTTGTCCTAATATCTAATCTAAACCTACTTTCTTTCAGTTTGAAACCATTCCCCCTTGTCCTGTCACTACCTGCTCTTACAAAAAAACCTTTTCCCTCTCTCTTGTCCGCTCCCTTCAGGTACTGGAAGGCAGCAATTAGGTCACATCTTCCCTGCTCCATGCTGAACAATCCCAATTCTCTCAGCTTTTCTTCCCAGGAGAGGAAGTCCATCCCTCTGGTCATCTTGGTATCCCTTTTATGAACTCTCTTTGATCTCACTCCAACAGGCCCATGTCCCCCCTGTGCTGGGGACCCCAGAGCTGGATGCAGCACTCCAGATGGGGTCTTACAAGACTGGAGCAGAGGGGCAGAGGAGCGGGAGAAAAATGCAACAAGAACCTTAAAAAAGAAAAGGCTGTTGGCTTTAATGGCTTGTCTAGCTGACTTATGTGGTGACTTTGGTAGTATTAATGAAAGATGATTATTTGCAGGGGGTTGTGGTTGGTGTGTTGCTTGTTGTGGGGGGTAATTTTGCATAGATGAACCTGGTAAAATAATGTTGGAAAACCAAATACATTTTCTGGCTGAAGTGCTACCCTTTAGCTGACTTTTATTTATGATTGAAGTGCTCTTTGATATAGTAAATCAAATAAGAAGACAAGAAATATGACAGATTCCTATATCACGTAAATAAAACTGGTTCTGCTCTCAGACCCTCAGCACATGTGGAGGGTTGCAGAGTCTGGACCACCTTTCAGCAGGTGGACAAAGAGGATTTCTTCTGCTGCTACTGCCATTGTTTAGACGATCAAAAGCACAATCTGATGTTTTGTGAAATCCTGTAGGGCTGCTCTGATGCACTAAAGTCTTGGGGTGACTTTATGGTGTGTATCCCCTATCACCTGCTCTATGCCCAGACATGAATCCTGTGTCCTTTTTTGTAGCTTTGAGGCAGACCTTTAGGAGAGCAGGGGGGAAGCCATGAAATTCTTTCGGCACTGTGTTCAAAACCACAGAGTTTTGAACCCCCCTGTGTTCTGCTGCTGCAGAGCTAGAAAGGCACCTTCCTGCTTTTCCCAGCTCTTGGCTCCTTTTCTCAGAAGAGAGAGATGGAGAGTTAAACTCCTTTGCTTCCCTGGGACTTTGGCTTCCTCTTCTTCTCTTCTGGGCTGTTCAACAACATCAGAACCTCACTGGGAGGCCTTTCCACTGAGGCCCAGAGGGGCCCACGCCGACCCAGCTCCGAAGAGGGGAAGAGAGACACCACATCCACAGAAAGGACTCTGAAATCTACCCAGGTTCTCTCCACAGGGAGAGGTTTTATGATTTAGCATTATTCTCTTCCCATACCTGCTATGCACTGTGTTTGTTAAATAAATGGGGAGCAGCAGCTGTAAGCTGCCTTCTATCAGAGGACATTCATTTCAGATGTTCCTCCAAATTTGTCTTGGACTGGGACAGGCATGAAGTAACAGAGCCAAGAGATGGGGTCACTGCAGCCTCTCTGTGCTTGCACCTGCAAGTGTGTGTGTGTCCCTGCTGAAGGGTGTGGGGGGCAGTAGGTACATCCCCCATGTACGGGGCAGTGCTCAGTTTCCCCAACTCGGGGTTCAGATAACGAGATAAATAAAAACTGTGTAGACTTAGGTATTTATATCCTTGTGATCTCCTATTGTTTTTAAAAGCTGGGGTTTTTTGGCTATTCGCACAGAGGTTTTCTTCTGGAGGTCCACCAAAGATTGCAGGGGGATATTTGGGCTAATTTCTCATCAGTTACAGAACTTCCTCAGTTCTTTCAGAAACCCCCAATGGGTTTCAGTGTCAAACTGCTTGATTTTGCGGTTCATTCTAATGCTTTTGATTAAGCACTACTTTGCTGTGACCTTTCCCACTCTTTTCTTTGTCCTTGTCCTTTAAATATGATGGAATTTCTGGAGATACAGACAGCTCTTTTATTAAGGAAGTATTAAAATGAAGAATTTTCTCTGGAGGTTGTTCTCCTTACGTAAAAAGATACTGCAAATGACATTTGGATTCTCCATAAGTGCAATGAGACTAAATTTTTTTTGAATCTCATATGATGAAAGACAAATAACTGAGCAGTGCTATTATAAATTATGTGATCTTTATATGCCTAAAGAAAGGTATTCTGCATGCTTTACCTTGACGAAGCTTCTGCTGCCTTCCTGGGAAATCTTGGCTAGTCAAAATTTGGCTTGTGATCATAGACTAATACCCTCCTCAGAATAAGCACCACTAAATGGTGCCTTCTGGAATTACACCACTCTTGGGAGGCCTCAATGATCACAGAATAGTGATCCTACTGCTTTTATGGCATGGTGCAGACCAGACACTTAAGAATGGAATTTCAAAGACTGAGTCAATTTAGCCCTTTGTCTTAAAGTGATTGGAGAATGTTTTCAAAGGTTTATCTTTATGATAGTGTTGTAAATACATAACATAGATTGAGAGAATTAGAAAAAAAAAACAAGTTAGAAAAAACAATTTATTAAGTAGTATCATATAAATAACTTGTTACAAAAATCAATTTGCAAAAAGGCAAATTCACTCTGTCTGTGAGAAATTGTTGTTCAAATTGGTTTCTCATCAAATCCTTAAATTTTATTTCCCCCTGCCCCCCAACCCCCCAAAAAGAAGCCAGTACAGTGAACAGGAAATATAAGGGAGAGAGTGCACACTTTCCATCTGACAAAAACAAATTGCCCATCCACGCTGCAGAAGAGATAATCATTCCAGCATGGGTCCCTTTGCAACACAGGGAAGTTCTAGGTGTAAACCTCTTAGGTGACAAAATTGTCGCCCACAAATGTCCCTCTCTGCTGAGCAAGGACCAGATCCATCCAATGCTGAGGCTCCCTTGGCACAACCAGGGGATGACATCACGAGAGACTGTGTGGCCGGAGCATGCCAGCAAGTAAATCTTCCCAGGTGGAGGCATCATTTTCAATTTATGCATGGGAGTATTTTTAATTGGAAAAAAAAAAATCAATACCAAAAAGCATTTATTTTAAAGGGTTTAAAAAATCACAAATCACAATAGGAGTTTGCCAGATTGATTTAGCTCAGTAACACAGTTAAGATGCACATAGCATTTATTATAAGGCCTTTCTTTTAAGTTTAATTTTTCAGAGCAATGAAAGTAATCACAGAATTAAAACAGTACAGTGATTCTGAAGAGTTTTATGTGTCAAAATCCAGAACAAATTTGTTTGCAATGTTCTTTCTTTGTTGTGTTCACCTGAATGCTTAATAATTCTATAAGTTTGTATCTTTAATAAACACTAAAGTAATAGATCATAGAAAACTAAAAGCTTATAGAAAGTGTCTCCAAGTATATTTACATAAATAGTGCAGTCTCATAGGAAAGGTCAAAAGCCCATGGGAATGGAAAGGATTTCTCTATATGCTGGACTTATGCCTTATTTGTCAAACTGACTTTGTGGTGGGAGAAATTTAAACATAGCAGCTCCTTTTTTATTTTTTTCATTTTTTTTTCTCCAAATTTATTTTTAAGGAAAGCAAAAGATACATGAAGGAAAAAAAAGATAAGGCCAGGTTCTGTAAAAACTCCTTTGAAATCCAGTAACTCTACACATAAGATGATAGCTTTGTAGCTTTTAAGTGCCATGGGCCTGCCTTGCATGTCTGATTACCTCCCCTCACCCCCCAGGCAATTCACCTCCTGCTCTTCTTCCTGAAATGTTCAGTTCTCTGACATTTGTACTTCCTGAAAACCCAGCCACGGCTTTTGGATACCTACCACTGAATTTTATGAACTGTTCAGGAAACTGTTTAGTGTATGACAAACACAGGTCTGGGCTCAAAAGCATAACATTGCAAAATGATGGGCAGGATCAAGATTGTTTCAGCTGGCTTAAATAAAACTGCTGAGGGCAGAGATGGGTATTAAAGCATTGTGTTGGTCTTCTGTGGTTTTTTCCCTTTCTGGAGCAACGCATGAGGCTGTAGACATTAAATATGCTTTTGTTTCTCTTTAAGTATAGAAACAATCTCTGAGAAAAGAACTCTTTCTAAAAACTGAACTGAAAGCAAAAAATATTGTGGCTTTGACATTTATTGGCGAGGCTGCTGTTTCGCAGGTGTTGATGGGTTGGAAAAATCCTGCCTTTCACAGCTTACAACACAGTTCATACTCACTGGAAGTAGCATGACGACTGTTAATTTGTCAGCTCTCATTTGATGGGGAAGCTCAGACTGCAGAGTTAATTGAAATGCAAATAGGCAGAGGATGGCAGAATCCATTTGGGACAGTGGTCTTCTGAACCACTCCAACGTTACTCATAGCCAAAGGAAACACGGAGAGACCTTTCTAACAGATGGTGGCAGGTAGAGCTAACACAGGGGTGCTTGCAGAGAGTTACCTGCTCAGAACCACCGTCAGGAATTCTCCCTGCAGAAAACCACCAAGACAGTTTTGCTGCAGAAATTTACTTGAGTTTCCTTCTGAGAGATCTACATGGAAATGGCCTGAATTTAAGTTGCTTGGTCTGAAAAAGATGCCTTACTCCCTATCCATGCAGATCTCCCTCTGGTGTGTCAGGAAATCTGAAAGTGTTAGAAGTCCACTGTTGGTTCTACTTAACTAGGTAATTCTGGTTTTGAAACATGGCCAGCTTCCAGTGTTCATTATTTCCCTTCCTTTTAGTCATACTGTACATGTGTAGATGCACATTTCTAGGGCCATTTCTCCCTGCTATACTTTTCCATGACTGTTCCTGTTTTTATGGTACTGCAGGTTCAGTTTCTTGGTTTTGTAGGATTTTTTTTGTTTGTTTGTTTTCATAACAGAGAAATGGAAAAGTTGTAATGTAGACTGCTACTTCCTGAAGTGGATTATTTGAAGGTTGTCTCTTCCATTCACATTTAACAGTGATGGAACACCTGTCTATAGAATGAAGTAAGACCAGAAATACATATCTGTTTCTTAGGAAGCATTTAGAAAATATTTCTGTTGGTACAGGTGACATGTTCTTCTATTATGTATCTTTTCCAGTGCATTTTTAACAGAAATAACTGAAAAATACAGACAATTTGGTTTTCTCACAGTTAGACACAACTCCATCTATGTCAGGTTTGGGAACACATCTCAGCCCTGTGATGCTGCTGGTAGAGCCTTGTGCAGAGCTCTCTGCAAGCATTTGCCTCAGCTCTCTTCCAAGCACTTGTCTACCCAGAGAGATGTCCTGGCACAGCTGCACTGGAGGCACGGGCTGCCGTGTCTCCCCATACTGGTGCTGCTGCGGGATGGAATTGGGTTTAACCTGAAGTAGTTCTCGTGGGGTAAAAAACCCACAGCAAACACAAAGCAAAAACAACAACTCCCCACCAGTTTTCTGGGGTAAAGTGACTCTCTTGGGAGTTGAGATGAAATAGCTGCTGTAGAAATCTTATTCCATTTCAAGTGTGGAGATGTTATTGTTCTGCAGCAGCATGGCTGGCATAGACTCCCAGGTCCCTGTTTTGTGTTGACTCCACTGAATTCCTTGGCATCTTTTAATATGTTTCCTGTTGTTAGGTCAGATGCTTTTCCAAATTAAAAGCCAACTGCATTTTTATCTCTCTACCTGGCTTAGCTAAACTGCCTAATAATATTTCTTCTTCTGAAAAAGGTGTGGTTGTAAGAAGAGCAGGCTTTTAACAGCCTTGAAAGCCACTTTGTAGCCCATAGTCCAACACTTGTTTATCTACAAATAACAAATGTAGCACTGTGTGAAAGCATTGTTAAATACTCACGTCTATCATCTAGCACGCCACCATGCAACAAAGTGCAAAGAAATACTACTGCAAAGGTTTGTATTCACTGCAATATGGCACTTTCAATATTTAATATGCAGTACTGATTTTATAAATTGCACTTTGTGGTACTGCCAAGCAAGAAGAAAAGTATTGAACTCTCCTTGCTGTGTGAGAGATGCTAAATCTGTTTAAATTGCAGGAAAAAATAGACCTTAAAACCTAGATGCATAAATGATAGTTTGGATGCAAGTTTACCTCAAATTTTCTTAGACGAATGCATTTACTATTCAGGCACCATATTTGTGGTGACATAACATAATTTTATATATATAATATATTTACATGACAGGCACGAGTAGCCACTCTCTATTATTTACTGTGCCACTCAATGGACAAGATAAAACCAGCTTTGAATTAAAAGGAAAAAAAATGCAAACCAAACCAAAACTTGCATTTGGACTGCTACTAACAATCACTAAATCAGACAAAATCACTGTACAAACATAGGAAAATAGTTACTAGGAGTTCAGTGATCCTGCTGTCTCGTTATCCCACCCCAAGAAGTGACTAATGCAGGCTGACTTGCAGGGTGGCCCAGCCCCTTCAGGGCACCGGGGCTGTCTTCAGCCAAGTGGCCCTCTTCCCAGTGAGCTGGGGGTGGCTCGCAGGGCTGAATACCTGTGTGGCTTCACCGCCACCTCTTGCCATCCCCTCCACACTGATCTGTTTCCTAGGCTCTTAAGGAGGGGAAGGGACAGTTCACTGGGTCACTTTGGGCATCCAGGTGGATTCTGAGCTTGAGGCTATTTGCTGGAGGCAGCCCCAGAGTGCAGGGTGAGAGAGGCATGTGTTAGGAGGCCACTGGGAGAGCCCCTGGAGGGATATGCTGGCCCCACTGACTGTGTGAGGGGAGCAGCCCGAAGTGAGGGACCTGTGGCAGGTGGTGCTGAGCATCTGCTGCTTCTCCACATATCTGAAATCCAGATGGTCTCTCCTGTCTGCCAGAGCCAGCTTTGGACAGACTGCTTCCTAGAAGTTCTGATTTCAAGGAAGCCATGAAGATCTAGGCTTTTATAATCTTAAATTACTTAGGGGCCACCAGGAGGACATAAAAAAAGCTCTAGCCATGCCATTGCCATTATGATGGGTGCAACAGCTCAGCCCCCCAGTGAGTGATGGGGTTGGAAACCACACTCTGTTCGACTTAAACACTCTGAGAGGCCTCCACCAGGGAGGCCAAGGGCTCCAGACCCTTGGAAACCCTGGGCTCCTCTGCTCTGAAAGCATCCAATCTATAATGCTGGCCATCTGCAAGCCATTAGTTGCTGTGCCCTACACCTGCAGGCGTGCAGTGCTCCTCACTGTGAATGAGTCCTTTCCTGCCCAGCCAGGGCCACAGCATGGCTGGCTCATCCTCTTGCCTCTGAGCTGGTCCACCAAACCTAAAATTCCATCATTGTGGTTGTAAAAGTCTAATACTTGAGACTCTTACCAGTCTCTTTAACTCACTAGGAGTAATGAATTCCAGGGACTAATTTTTAATTCCTCTTAGTTTTCTGTTTATTAACTTTTTTTCTCATCTCTCTTTATTTCTGGAGTAAATTGGAGCTGTTTAATTTTCAAAATTATTCACTTCAAATTTGGGGGAGGAGGAAAAAGATCCATTCCTGTAATTCCGGTATTACATACTGTTTCATGAAATAAATGAAAACAGTTACACGTGAGGTATTTTAAAAAAAAAGTCCTTCTTTCCTTGGCACAGTGCCATGGGCTGGTTCCCTACTTTGGGACACAGGGCAGCATTTAACTCCTGGAACTGGATATGGGCCATGGCAGCCCCTTGGGGTTTTCTCCAGATAGCCTCTCCTAGATGGCTGGATTTGAAGAGCAGCCACTACATGTTTGACAAACCAACTGAAATACTGAGTGGTGTGCAAGCTATAAAGAAAACTGTTTTGGCCCAAGGTTATGGCATCTTCCCCTACCCCATGCCTGGACAAAAATTACTTAGCTTGGCAAAGCAGATAAACATACACAGAAAAACTTGTGGTTAAAATTTTACCTTTTGGTCAAGTCTTTAACAACCCTGGCTGAGTAGTTTATTTTAAAAAATGAGTTATAATTATAAACCCTACTTTTCAGGCCACTGGAATGACCATTAATTCTCACTTACTTATTCATTCAGGGCTTGAGTCTGGAAAAAAAAGGAAACAACTACCCAGAAGCATGAAAAATTACTTCCTCTGGCAGAATGCCAATGTTTTCCATTTCTAAAGCATTTTCTAAATGACTCATATAGCTCTTGCAACATCCTGATGAGGTAGGCATTTTTTCCCCATTTTACAGATAGCAAAACTGGGCAGAGAGTCAGTCAGGAATCCACCCTGGAGATCCAGGCAGAGAAGGTCAGGACAAAAAAAGCACTTTCCTCCTCAGCAGTTGCTCCTTTTGCTGCAGAGGATGGCCGTCATCTTGAGGCCACTCCTCCCCACCTGCACATGAGAACAGGCAGGAGCAGCTGGATATGAACACCCTGACTCCAAGCTCCCCAGGACAGTGGCCATCACTGATGTGCAGGTGGGGGCCGACTGAGGAAGTGCAAACAAAACCACAGCTACGATCTGTTCCTTCCTCCAAGTCATGACCTAATCTGGAGCTGGATTTGATGGCTTTCCCTGTATCGCAAAGCAAGCCTGGGTTAGAAATGGGAAACCATCTAAGAATTAGATATTGGGGCTACTGACCACACACACGTGCACACACACACATCTCTCCAGCAATGCTAGGTCCAAAGAATATATACAGAGCAGCCAATGAACTATATATATGTGTGTGTTAGTATGATTCAGTGCAATGGGGCAATGGCGAGTTCTAGAGAAACACTCAGGTTTAAATGACCATTAAGCCTCTCTACCCTCCTCACGAGTAAAATGCGTGTTTGATGTTCTTTTCTCAGCTTACTCTACTTGTATAATAAACCTTCATTCCATCACCACTACTTTTGACTATAATACATAGGGTAAACTAGGGTACCTCATTACATTGGGATGTGCAATACACAGTCGACAGAGCAGTCGTCTGAGCTGAATAGTCTGAATACAAGTAAAAAGCAAGTGAGCTTAAACAGTAATACACTCCAATTTACAATATAAGCAGAACAAGTAAAAATATTGCTCCCCATCTGATCCTTTTTTTTTTCCCTCCACTACTGCTGTGCCTGTAAGATTGGCTTGGTAAACTGGATGCACTCAAAAAATAAGGATTTTGCCTCTTGGAAGCTCTTAAAATGATACTAGAAAAAGTTTTCTGATGGCTAACCCACACAGACTGCAGTCATTAGACAATTCAAATGGGTAGAATAGAGAACCCTTTCACACAGCTGTGGAGAAACAGAAAGAAATAGCCACCTCACATATCCCAATGCTGTTTCTGGGAACGAGGAAGAGAAAAAAAAGAGAAAGAAAAAAAAAAGACAACATATTAAGAGTCTCTGTCACTGTCAATCGAGCCATACATATCTGCCAGCTTTTTAAACCGAGGTCCCCAGTCACTGAGGTAATCGTAGTCCTGATCTCCGTCCGTAGTCACCGACTCCAAGGAGCTGAGGGACTCGGCCACAGAACCATTACCTTCGTACGCGTAGGTTGCTAATGAGTCATACGGGGGTGCTGTTGGATCTGTATCATTTTCCTTTAACCGTTGGTTAATGAAATCTCTGACATCCGTGTTATCTCGTGCTGTTGCAGTCCGTCGTGGCATAAAAAGTGTTTCTGGCACAATGTCTCTGCGTAATTTATTATCATCTATGGCTTCGGGATTCCTCAGCGTGCCAATATCAAACGCCTGGGTGTCTTCCTCTCCACCACCTTCATCGTTGTAACTGACAATGTTGTCTCTGATGTCTTCTTTGGAAATTATCAAAGGCTCTTTTTTCCGCTGCCGTCTCAGTGCTGCGAACAGCACCACGGTAACTGCAAACAAAAACAACAGCAAAAGAGAAAGGGAAAGAAGGTTAATCCCCAACTCCATTAAAGCCCAGAAGAGATGCTGCGTCTCTGTTTGAATTTGAAGTTTCAGAGGATGTTTTGCAAAACTGAAAATGTGCACGTCAGATTTTCAGGCTGCGCTTGCTCTGCCTGTGAGTTCCTTGGGAGATGAAATGGCATGGATGCACAGAAGAAAGGAGATGTCAAGCTTGTAGGAAGCCAAGCAGAGTGTCTTTTTGCCAGCAGGCACTTTGTTGCCCAGAGCCATATACTAATTTTTTCACCTTGAGAACAGAACTAGTTTCATGAGGGTTAAGAAGGAAAAAGCACTTTCTCCACAATAAGTGGCATCAGATGTTATTTATGTTGAACTCCTTGGACAATATGCAACTTCTGCTGTGGACAAAGATGGTAACTACTGAGCTTAGAAAAGCTGAATTTCAAGATAAGTAAATCTGTCCTCCTCTGGAAAAAAAAGTTTGGAATATGGAGTGGATTTTTAGCTAGCACAAACTCTGAGTTTTATTAACTTCCCTGGAATGTTTTTACAATGTACATCCCCTTAAAAAGGACACAAATTAAATCATGGAATGATGAGATATGATAAAGTTATTTTTTATTCTGACAAAGGCAGATTTCTGAAACATATTTTATGTCCTTCGTTTTAAAGTGTGTGTGTTCATACACATATTTTTCATTTATTTGGAGGGAAGGAACTCCTTCCATGACCCCAATCAAAATTTTAGTATTGTTACTCAATAATGATTCTCAGTACTGATGCAGAAAGGTGGAAAGGGTGGAAAGAGTATGGGCAACATTTTCCTATAGAAGCTAATTTCAGATTTCTTAGCTGAATTCTACATTAAGATGCAAATGGCTGAATATTGACAAATGAACAGCAACAAGGAGCAGGGATGTATTTCTGCTGTCATTGTTGCTTTGCTAGTCTGAGGTCTGCAGTGCCCAGTATTTCAGCTCTGCTGTGCAAACTCCAAGGAAAGACGCATCTTGCTGTCTTTACAGTTTTTTCATAGCAAAGCAAAGCAGAAATGCCTAAACTCATTGATGTGAGGTGATAAGGTGGATCAAAATGATCTTTCATGTCAGCTTTTCTCCTAAAATGGCATGCATGTCAAAGCACAGTAACTGCTAATGAATTTTTTTTCAGTCCCTTCTTCAGTTGTAACCTTTTAAGGTCAATGTCAAGGACTAAGGGTGTCCCCAACACAAAACTTAATTCCACTGGATCTTATTATTTTTAGCTTCCTTTGACAGACAAATTCGGGTGGGGTTTTTTCTTTTGGTTGGGGGGGGGGGGTGTGTTTTTTTTTTTGTTTGTTTATTTGTTTGTTTTGGGTTTTTTTGTTTGTTTGATTTGGTTGGTTGGTTTCTTTAGTAATGAGTTCCCCTGCAGAATTGCTGTAGGTGTGCCCAAGCATCTTGTAGATTGACTATGGAAGGTCACCAAGAAGACAGGATAAAGTAGGAAAATGATGTGTCTTACCACAGGAATTCTGTGAATAAGGATGAACATCTGTCAATATGAGTTGAAAGGAAATAGATGGTGAGGCTGAAGGATTAGGAGAGGTGGTTCAGATGGCATTAGGATCTCAGCCTAATGATGAGGATTTACTTGTGGTGTCACAGAAGGGTCCTAATCTGCGCGGTGCTTCTTCATGCTGCTGTGCAAAAATGCAGTAAGAGACAACTGTCTTCCTCAAGAGTAAAAAGCTGTGGTGCTGTGTGGAAGGACAGATGAAAGGTGTGTATGAAAGGAGAGAGATAGCTGGAGAGCATTTTGGAGAACTTGAGGAACACAATGTCAGTTTGGAATGGGCTTCTGGAACAGTGCCTGGTAGAATGGTCTGATAAAGCATAGGAATGACAGATTTTAAATGGAAGAGTTGCTGAAGTATCTCATTCCAAAAACAGTGTTACACAGAACATGCAAGGATGAGACTCTGATAATTACATCACATGTCTGATACATGGATTTTACTGTTGTGTGCTGAACTTGCACGAAAAAGACCCCATCAGAAGCTACATGTTGAAGCTCATCACCTTTTTTTGCATGTCTGTGTTCAGCAGTATCTGAAGCCTCCTGATAAGATGCTAAACTTACTCAAACTGCATATAAACCTAGCAATTTGCAGGCAATTTTTGTTGCTGCTAAGCTTTGAGTTGTGGTTCAGGTCTGCCCAGAGTATTGTTTTTCACTCAGTAGTGGTTGCACATTCAAACCCTGCAACCAACCTGAAAATAGAAAATTATATAGCTGAGTTAATTGAAAATCTGCTTATGGTGCATGGTGGCATGAGCAGTAATTGACATAAAGTGCTGCTTAGCACACAGAATCAATTATTTTCGATTGACATAAAACAGGAAATCGTTTAATGTCAGATTGATATTAATGAGCACAGTTGTACTAACGGGTGGAAGACTACCTGCAGCATTACATTACTTTTTCTGGTAAGGAACTTAATACAAAGTGAGCTCAGCCCTTAGGGGCAATGATACCATGTTTTGAAAAATGAATTTAATGGTGAATTAAAGATCAGATTGTTATTGTGGGAATCTTTTCTGAAAATGGGATAGAGCTTATTTGAGCAAGCCATGACTATACTGTTACAGTCTGAGAAGCACAACATCGTCTTTGACTCATTACTGGAGAGGGAAATTTTGTTAAAAGTAAAGATCGGGATGACTCTGCAGTGGTGATAAGCATGTCCAAAGAAGACAGGAGTATGGTAAAAAGAAGCAGAATCAGGAAAGAAACATTTTCTCCCCTGCCTGACCCTACTGCTGTAAAATTGGTCTGACTCCTTCTTTCCTCCTAACATCCTAATAACAACTCCCAGAGAACAGGCTATGTTGTATTGTACAGCTGCCCCCAGATGAACAGGTACAGCTAGTGGCTGAGTGACCAGCTGTCTCTGTTTGCAGTACAAGATGGGTGGAACATGAAAGGAATGTGAGAGATGTTGCAGTGTCCTTTTTTAAATATATATCTTTAAAAAAATGTTGACCACCTGTAAGTGCTGTAGCCAGAGCTCTGCATGTCCTCCACACTCAGGATGCAACCTTTCTAATCACAGGTGGGTGAAATAGAGGACCCTGCAGCCTTTGAGACAGTCCTTCAGTATCATTCAGCATCCTTTTCCAACAGAACAGGAGCACTGAGACTTGTTTCTCCTCAGTTTAGAAATGGGATGTTAATTCTTCATAACTAAGTTATCTGCCCTCCTTCTATGGTCAACAGAAAGGGAATGGACATCTGCAGAGGGTTATGAGTAATGTGTCTGGTCCTCCTCAGATACCAGTAAGGGATGGGATGAATGTCACTCTACAGGCATCTCTTCCCATTGACCAGAGGGTGGAGCCCAGCTGTCTCCTCTTCCTCATATATCGCTAACTTTTAGGTAACTAAGGTTAGATAGGTTGTGCCCTACACACCCCATCTATAGCAGCCCTCAGAGGAGGAAATACAATAAGATATGTACAGGATAAAACAACGATGTCTTTACTTTGCCTTTGTCCTAGTCTTGGAATAATCATTATAGCAATGCAAAATAACCACAAAAGGAACAAAATTTCCCTGAGCTACTTACCAAGTAATATAATGATGCAGAGAAGAATGGCAACAAGAGCCCCAGTGCTAAGACCAGTAGGATGAATCAAGGCTTCCGCATTACAGGACAGCATCTTCCCTCGATGGTCACAAGCACACACTCGAATTGTCACCGTTTCAGTGCTGCTCTGGATGGGGTAATCATTGTCTGATATTACCACTGGCAAGAAGTAGGTACTTGTTTCATGCCGGTTATATCTGGTTCTACGGGTGTAAATCCCTGCTGTGTTGTCTGGAAACACAAAGCATGCATTAAATCTTCATCTGAAGACTGAAAGCAAGGATAAGATAGTAAAGAAAAGTCTTCCTAGAAATTCACCTCTGTTGTCCTGTAGTGTAAAATTTGAGCTGCTGGCTGCCTCAGGAGCTAAGGAGAATGAAAACTGATGTCCATTGTAAGAGTCATCTTTATCAACAGCACTTAATGTTTGTATCAGCTGAAACAATAAGAACAAAATTATCTCCTAAGTAAGTGAATTTTATGTTTATTTATGTACTCTTAACAAAACCTGTAAAAGCAATCTTCTGCATTATTTTTTTCCTTCTGCTTCCAGGCAGATGATGTTGCTATGGTGAGCTTAAGAAAAGTGATCCACATGCTGCTCATGCTGTTTAGGATCACCATACTATCACCATCCTACACCATCAGCGAGGAACATAATGAATTTGAAAGCTGGCAGGAAAATCATGTTGATTTCAACAGAAGGCTTGTGTTAATGCCCCTCCAGATGGGTGGGAAACCTTTGCATGTGACAAGCAATAGAGATAAAAGGTGAGACAGTCCAAGATGACCTTGTATTTGTCTACGCAAATCTCACGTCAAAGAAATTGTTTGGCTGAAATCTTCCAAATCATCTGCTGCTTTGAACTACTTCACAATAGGAGCAGTAGACTGAGAGTTATCTAGCAGGAAATAGTTGCATCACAGACAGGACCTGTAACACTTACAGACCTGAAATTGTTTCTGAAGGAGACAGTGGAGGTGCCTGAATAAAGCAGAGGAATGAAAATGAATCAGGGGTAACAAGGTGCAGTACAGAAAATAACATTCAAAAACATACTGTCATGTTAGCTGGAAGAATACTGAGTGAAATCAGATACTGTGCAGCCACTGTTTAATTTTGCAATTAAGTTTGATGCAATGCAAAGTATACCTCTTGATGAGGAAATGCAAGAGTGGTAGCAAAACTCATTTAATTTGGAATATTTTCTTAGTACAAGCAGGCAACACACCTGTTCCGCCTTTGCGTTTTCACAGACGAAGGTCTCATAAAACATGGCAAACTCTGGAGCGTTGTCATTTACATCCAAAACCTTAATGAACACTGGGACACGGCTGCTTTGCTTTGGGTTGTCTGAAATGACAAAACCAGAATGGAGATTTTATTTAGCCCACTTACTGACTCAGTGCAGTGGAAGAAAAGGACACACTTGGAGGTTCATTGGTTTAATTCTTCTCTCTCAGAGCACTTCACTTACACTCTGTTGATTTCTGGTGAATGTGTTATGGGATGAATGCGGCATCATTACTCTAATTCTGCATAAACCGTAGAGTTAAGAAGGATTAGGAGTCCAGGGTTTACAAATTCCTTTGACCATTCCAAATGTGATTATGAATGCATGTGTGATATACGTAAATAAAATACTGGAACTAAGTTAGATCTATTTATTAGCCTGACTGATACTGTTTGGTGGCAGTGAAGTATCCGGAACATATTCCCTTCCTTAGCTCTCAAACAGGAAGACTGAAAAATCATGAGGATGAGATTGAGTTGGTTTTTTCTTCTCCACTTGTTAAATTAAATACTCCGTGCTCTACAAATCTTGTGGTACAGTTCCTTAAGCTACCATGATTATCTCTGTGTTATAGAAATAGTAACTGCAGCTGTGATCACGGATGCTTTCTAACCTGTTGTGAATTGTTTTGCCTGGTGTTCTAGAGTAAATACTGAAGTGTATCAGCTGGAAAACATAAGCACTATATAAAACCTGCAGATCCCCCTATGTAAACAATCTTTTTTTCCCTATAAGGACTGCATAGTGCCAAGAGGTTGAACTTGACAAGGATATTCCTGAGCATAAAATACTAATGAAAATACTGTCATCTTTCTGGATAAAAATGGAAACATCTGGAAATGCACCATACCATATAGACCATTCCTTTTCCTCTTGGGAGGGGACAGGCCTTAGTCAAAAGGATGCACAGAATAAGGAAGAAAAGCAGTGGAAGCAACCTTGCCTAGAGCCATGCATGGTGAAATAGGCAAGATTCTGAGGCAAAACGTCACATCGTAACAACCACCGACTCCTAAAATGTACAAGATCTGGTCCCAAACAAATCTGTCATCACTAATCAAAAGAAACCCAAGAGACATTGCCATTGATCTGTCTCCTTTGTGCTCCATATCACACAATATCCACTTAGGAGTATGTGGGTAAGGGAATGTCAGAGAGTGAAATCTGAGGGAAAGAGCATGATTGAAATAAGTTTCGTTTAAAATAAACACCTTCCGCTCTCTTATATGAGGACTCACACTGAATTTTCCTATGTTGACTTCTTACCCACGTTAATATAGTTTATTAATGCATTTTAATCTCTCATTCAAGTGAAAAAATAGTGCAATAAAATATAGCAGATCCAAGACTCTATATTCTTCTACAAGCATTCATTATAGTAGCTGGTTGGTTTTATTATTATATTTGTTCATTATAGTAGCTTCTATTTATTCATTATAGTAGCTTGTTGACTTTAATAAAAGTCCTATTAATGTGTTTATCATCCTTTTATAAATGTGAAAATGCCTTCTCCAAAACTGGCACTGCTTATTTGAATTACAGAGCTCAGTCATTTGGACAAAATATTGTGCTTTAAGGCTCTACAGTCTCATTGAAGTTAATATGATTCCATTAGGCATAAACCTCTTTCTAATATGAGCCATTGGGCTAAATTCATTCGATGTATAAAATAACAGTTTATGTATAATACAGACTAGGCTGAATTCTGTGGTAAAATACATCAACAAAAGAGTTGAATTTTTATAACAGGCAGAAATCAAAGGCACTCATTTGAAGTCACATGACTATTGGCAAGGCTATTTTGTAGGGCATACTTTTCTAACAAATACATTCAAATATATTCGCAAACATGTTTCTTCTCCTCTCAAAAAGGAGAATTGTTTTCTTTCCTGCTTTTTGAACCTAAACCTACATATTTTCATTTTACTTCTAGGTGCTTAAGGTTCTCACAATTTAAAGTCATACTGTAATAGACAGAAGCTTCACATAAGCTCTAGGCTCTATGAACATATGCCTCTTCTCTGATTTAATGGAAATTAATATACATCTTCAAGTCTTTTTTTTTTTTGGGATATATTGTGTCATCATCTTTCAAATTATTTGTGCAACTTAATTGATGTAGGTTCATTTGTTTGCATTATCCTTTAATTAATGCTGGGCTCCATCTCCATAGACTCAACAAGCTGCTTAAACCTATTTCTCTCAACAGGGACATGTTTTCTGCTGAGCCAGCAACCAAACTGTTAAAGTGGGGATTTTTTTCAGAATACAGCCTCAAAATCCTGCCAATGTTTGACTTGCCCTCAAGTGTTAAGTAACAAATATTTAAAAACACTCTGGGAATTGTCTCTGGTAAATCAGCTTTAATTCTGCAGCTGTGACTCACTAGACCTGTGTCCCGAGTTTCAATGCCAGTTTGCTGTCTGACTGTGGCAGATGTACTGACCCGGTGTTTCACCAGCTATTTATTTGCAGCAGTCACAGCGTGATTGATTCTCTGGGCTGCTGAGCAATTGCAGCTTATACTGGTGAAAAAGGAGAACATTTAGAAATGGAGCAATCTAAACTTACTGACAATTCTAGACAAAGGCAAAACAACTTCTGTATCTTTTTTTCTTTAACTGTAAAATGAAATCAAGAGCAGTCATCACTGAAAGGTGTTTATGACTTTATAATTATTTTTTCCCTATATCAAAGGGAGCACCCACCCATTTGAAGGCATATCCCGCCTGTAATCTGATTGGGTATTTTTTCAGATTACTTTAGTGAAGTGTACTTGGAGCTTGGTGAGATAATGTCACTGAGAGTAAGAAGTGATCCTATAGAATTTCGTGCAATGGGACTTTAGGTAGCCTTGCTAGAAATTTCTGGGTTTAGCCAGGAACAGCAAGCAGTGCTACTTTCCATTCTAGTCTCTTGAGACTAAAATTAGTGAAGTGTCCTGGATCAGAACAGTAACTACATTTCAACCAAAAAAATTGCCTTTGGAAGCCATCCACCCTAGTTGTGCCAAATTTGGTCTAGGCTTAGTAAAGCACACCCTGAGAAGCAGCTTGTTGCAGCCTGGAAGGATTCTGACTAGAGAGGAATGGCAATTATGACCATAAGCCTGTGTCAGACACAAGAGGTTAACTTGAGAGGGTTTGGTGCAGTAGAAGGTCTGTGCTTAGGGGAGGAAGCAAGAAACCAAATGAGAACTTCCTACAGATGCTCAGCTGGATTTCAGACAGTATACAGTCTTCTATACTGCATGTTATTTCAGCCCAGCTGGGAAGGTGTTTATGACTTTATAATTAGTCAGTGCTAAATGTTCTTGCTATCGTCAATGCTAAAGGTTCTTGCTATTCTTCCATTTTTAGGCATTTATGTTTCCCTTCTGCCCTAACCAGGAGCTGCCTATAGTATACAATTTTTGACCCTAGAACCCTCATTCAAGAACTTAATAGAAACACAACCACATGACTAACATTCAGTGTTTGGTGTGCTGAAACCCTGTACCTAGCATTAAAAGGTGCAAACTTTCATGTGAGGGAGAAAACTGTTAATGTCCTGTCATTCCTGTAGGCTCATACCCACTACTCCGCCATACAACCCCATTTGCTTGCCTCACTAGCATTGTTTTACATCGGTTTTTAGTTTTAAAGAAGACTTACACAATAAAGAAAGTTGAGTCAAGTAATCTTGAACTCTTTACACTCTTCTCACTGTTAAGCAGGTAATCGAACCATATGCAAATACAACAAAAGAAAGTAGAGTTTACTTACATTGTCTCAGAAAAACAAAAGCATTTTAGCCTCTGAGTTGCAGAGAGACATTGTGACACTCACAGAACTGGTGTTTATTTTAAACTTATCTACCATTCCACCATAAACATAGGTACTGCGACTCTGCAAAAGCAAATAGAATTGCATTCCCTGCTATTTGAGCATGTGATGTACTTATAGATAATGTATTAAAACAAAGCCAATTGTTTATTAAGACCATCTTGAATACATGTCCTTATCTTAGACCCCTGTCAGTTCGTCTTCTAAATCAACGTGTCTAGGATTATCGCAAGATTACTACTCTGGAACAGTCCTAAACTGAGTGACAGACTGATTCGTAACTACAGCTTGTAATTTCAAAGGATGCACACAAAGTAAAAAATAGAGATGCATAAAACTGATTAATATCTGGGCACCTAGCTCAGCCCAGCCACCTCAGCCTTATTTGAAAACATCCAGTCTGAATGAGACTGAATTCAGCCAAGGAATGCAGTTTGGCTTTAAACCATCTGTTTTGCTGCATGCCAGTGTCAAAATTCAACAACCATGTTTGAAATTTAAAATGGCTGTAACTGATCAGAGAACACAGAACTGTCACCTTTTCTGCCCGCTAAGTTGCCTCTGCATGAACTGTGTCCCTAATAAACTCAAAACTGCAGACGACCTCTCGCAGAGTTACTGCTTCTTCATTAGTATTGAGTGGGCTATCCATAAACCTGACATGTGTCCAGCTGCGCTTTCCACACACTCAGCTAGAAGGCTAAATTCATTACACCAGGGACAGGAGTCGTATTTAGGTTTAACTTACTGATCTCTGCTGCTATTACTGTAATGTTGTGCCACAGCAGCGTTTCCCGGTCAAGGGGTTTTGAAGTGAATATCGAACCATTTCCTGAATTGATGTTGAATACTCTGTCCATATCAGTGTGACGATCTACAGAGTACCTGCAAATACAGAGACAGGGGTTAGAGGAATGCTTCCCTTTTAATTTCTATGTTCTAAAACCATTTTCTAAGACTAGACATCAAACAGCTAGTAAATGGGGTTTCCTTTTGTTTTCAGCACAGGCTTCAGAGTCTTTATATATTCACACAAAGAGCTAGTTCTGAGCTACTGGATAATGACACATTGGAGGCTTGATTTAGAAGGTGGAGTATTGTCACTGAATAAATGAATTGCTGCAGAATTTACATACCTCTGAGAATCATCAAAGCTTTGTTTTTAGTGAAAAATGTGAAGTCTGTGTCCTGAAAGATATGAAGTTTATTTTAAGGCTGAGCTGGCTTTTCCTTTATAAAACCGTCTTTTTATGGTTTGATATCTCAGCTGTTCCAAATAATTTCTGATATAAAATTTGACAGCTGGGGTGCATTTGTACCTTTCACTTCCCAGCATTCAAAAAGGCTGCCCACCCAAACCAAGTCAGCACGGAACAGAGATTCATTATTCCACAGTACATATCACACAAAGGTTTGTTGTAACTCATTAAAACTAACATTCTAAGCCCTGCTTGATGGTATCTGTATGTGAAAATGAATGCTAACAAGCTCTGGATGAGCTCAGAGTCTAAATACAGATTCAAATTTTCAATCTGATCTTTTGCTTTTTCAGCTGAACTAAATCCAAGTTTAAAAGTAGAACTCTCCAGTTCCCGGGAGAGGGTGCTACCACCTTGATCCAAATGCTGTGACTTGGTTTCATCTCTCCTGAAGGGAAAATTCTTGCATAAATTATGGAGTTTTTGACAGAAATATGTCTCTACTGTTGCCAAAGCAAGAATGCAATTGCATTATTCTGCTCTTGTTTCAAGCCCAACTGTGTGCTCATGTATAATCCAGGACAGATCCTTAGGAAGCCCAGTGTGCTCCCTTGGTCTCCTTGCAGGCCACGTCGATGGAGACAAGGCAGCAACTGCTGTCCCTTGTGTCCAGGCAAGGGTGAAGATAACGGCTGAGCTGGTAAGCAGTCAGATGAAAACTGGGCCAGGAGAATGACTGGCAGAGTTTACTGCCACTATAGAATTCAGGGGAATGCAGAGGCTGAAGAAAAAATTATCTCTCCTGCTCTGCCCTAGAAGCAGCTGCAAGACACGTCCTTTATTCTGCACAGATTTCCTAGTGCTTGTGCAGTGTCTCTTAAATTCTGAGAAAGATCTTGCATGAAAGAAGGAGGGAATAGAAGAAACCAGCCGAACTGTGATTCTGACAAAAGTTTTAAAACTAACTAACTTGCTAGTTATCTTGTAACTGATTTTTTTTCCCCTTTCTTTGCAAATAAAAAAGGGGGATATAATGCCTACAGCAAATTAGACTTATTAGGTCTTACTCCAAAATAAGAATTTAAGTGTAGCCTACCTTTCTAAATAAAACAATGGCAAGTATTAATTATTTGTACTAAACTGTTGTTCTTCTTCCACGGTAAATCCCTAGGGAAGCACCCAAATGACATTCAAAGGTACTAGCACAAAAAGCTAACATTTTTTGGTAGGACTTGCATAGGCACAGCTTACTAGGTCTTCTGGAGTTCAGATTTAGTTTTCATTCATTGCTGTCACTTCACTGACAGTACTGCAATTTTGGCTGCCGGAAGTCAGCTGCGCTGTCCCTAACTTAGTTCCTTTATGCAGCGCTGTGACGTTACCATCAGCTTGAAAAGTGTTGCTTTGTCCAAATCTAAACAGCAGGTGTGAATTTGTTGACTTGGCTGAAATGTTTAATGGGAACAAGTTTATACAAACTGGTCTGACTCTTTCATATTTTGACAAAGTAAGTATTTGATATGGTAAACATTTCATTTTAACTTTTATTCATTCAGGCTTTTGTAAGATACTATGTTGGTATCTTCTGAATTCAACTATTTTCAGATATTTTGTAGCTCATTTCCATATCTTTCAGCTGTAATACTTTGGTTATTTCCGTTTTGTGGTTAAATCTAGATTCTGTATTCTTCTTTGAAATGAAATATCAGGGTTTTCCATAGATTAGCTGTTCCAGCTAACTGTAATACTATGTTTCAGACTCTTATTCAGCAAGACATTTAAATAAGCAACTAGCTTTAGGCATGAGTTGTCTGTTCATTGGGGGTTTTTTCCTCAATTTTATTTTCACTCCAGCTTCATATTTTGAATGGACTTAAAATATCTTACTGTCTTAGCACATTTTAATGCCTTGGTGCATTGCAATCATTATCTTTGTAAGATTTCCCAAATTCAATCTGGAGTACAGTATCTGGAAGTACAAAAAAACAAGGTTCTGGACTTTTTCTAAGATTACCAGGGTTGTAACGTTGGGGACTTTTTCTTCAAGGTATTACGAATTTTGAAGTATTTGTAAAGTCATACGTATATTCAGTCATTTGTACAGTGGAAACTCAAACTCATAAAAATAAAACCAGCAGAGACAGTTTCTTAATGGAATGTTAATTTTATTTCTTCATATCCCAAAGAAAATACATACAAGGTCAGTGCATTTAAAGTACATTCCAATTATACCATTAAATCTGGTCTAGAAGGATGATTTTAATAAGGTAGACTGTCACTTCTGTTTCTCAGTTTGCATAATCCAGTCTCTTTTGATCAAGGATTTTTAATTATGTTGAACTGGTGGTGATTCTGACTTCTGGATCACAACCTAGTAAGAATTAAGTAGACAACATCAAACTAATTTTTACATTTTTTTAAATGAAATTACTGGTGTGTATTTGTCAGATTTCAGGACTCTGTCTCTTTCAAGCTTTGAAGAACTGACAAGCTAGATAGTTTAAAAGTATCTATGCAGACTCCAGTCTCTCCTTGTACATAACAGGAAGAAGGGAAGGGTAAAAGAACCTAACACATGCAAATATGTTGTCAGTAAAGTACACAAACAAAATTTAGCCTTACATTTGTTTGCAGATCATTTTCATCTGGGGTACTTTAGTAAATCAAATCACAGCAGGAAGACAGTTCCAGTGACTGATGAACTTCATTATGCCTCTGAGGAGTTACTATAGCAAAAACACTCAGCTAGCAATTTAAAAAGATCTGATGTACAATACAGCAGTGCCCATTTCAGCATTATTTTTTCATCAGTATGCAGCGGTTCATATTATTTCTGTGTAGCTCAAACACAAGTAGAATGCAAAACTTTTGTTTTGTAACACAGCTGGACAGTAGAGTGCTACTCGGGAGTGTGTTAATGTTACTACACATGGATGCATATTCAAATATAGCCAAACATGTACTGGTGTATTTTTTGTATTTTCTCAATGTCATGTCAGAGCAAAACTTACTTATAAGACACAGACTGATGCAATTTAGCTCTACCAATACACAGGTCACGAATGGTTATGCAGTCTTACAACCAGGGCAGATATGCACTTCATATTTTTCTATTGCTTCATTGTCTTCTGATGTTCAGCAGCTTTCTGCCTAATGTAACCACAAGTCAGGAAGATTTGTGGGTCAGGAAGGAATGTGTGTGTGAATTTTTCATAATGCATTTTCATAATGATATTGTGAAGGTTTCCTTTAATGGAAGATCAAAGGGGCTTTCATCTAACAGAGTTAGGGCTCAGTTTGCTTAAGAAGAGAAATCTTCACTCGAGTAGAGGAGAAAATGGAAGGTTTTCATTGTAATATCAAGTGTCTAAAGATTTTATTTTTAACCGTCAAGAAAAATTGACAAGCAAGTGACAAGTAATATATATATAGAGTAATTGCATCTTCCCTGAAGCTCAGAGTGAAAATCGGATTTCACATCTCTATTGCATGATAGAAAAAAAAAAAAATTACCCTGTCAAAAAGATGCAGACTCAACCCATGCCCCTAAATTCTAGCAGATACCCAAGATATTAGCACCATAAAATTACATTTATTGTAAGTTAACATCTCTCAGGATACTGCTCTCTGCTGATTTCCTTTCTCTCTTACTGATTTTCATGTTTTTTCTTGCTGTGTTTATTTCTATTACTCTAACCTCTTTCTCATTTTCATTTCTCCTTGCACTTGGCTGTTGCATGCTATTAGGGTAAAAAGTAGACAAGCTTTCTGCTGCACTGCATCAGTTTTGACACTTCTACTAAATTTTTCTCAGTAACTCTCTGGTACTTAAATATGCAAAGTACTTATATGGTATTAAAGAATTACCCTTTGAAAGTTAGGTGAGTTTTAGCACACGCATTCAATTAACAGCAAAGAGCCAGTAGGCAGTACTCAACAATGAACAGCATAGTCCCTATCTACTGTAAATCACTTATAATTAGGAGCTGGTACTGGTGTGAAATGCAAATGGCTGTAGTTATCACCACAGGGAAGGAGGGAAGCACTCCCCTTACTCTCCAGTGCCATTAGATATAAAACAGCAGGTTCCTATGAAGACTGCAAGGGGCCTGGGTGTCACCCCAACCAATTTTTCACCTTCATGCTAGCATGCCCATGAAAATGTGCTACAAAAGATGTTCATTCTGTCCCGGGGCTTCACCAAAGTTGGCAAAACATTATGCTACTCTTTAAGTGACTGAGCTCTGCTGTCCCAGAATGGCATGTAATTGCTGCACGTCATGATACAAATTTAAGAAAACCTTAATTAACGTTAGAAGGCTTAGTCTTGAACTAGAATTCATGCGTAGGACATGCTATGAAAACTGAAGATAGAGGGGGTTTCCGCCAGAAGCATTTTAGAATTACCTTCTTCATTTAGGAAATCAAAATTATAATATTTACCATTCTCACAAGATGAGCTAAGAGCTTAAAACTCACTCATTGTCAGATATCTTGATGAAAGATAGTAGTTTGCAGAAGTGAAAAGTACCGACGGACTAGATTTTTATTAAACCTGCACTGTTCTATTTTGATCAAAGGCTACTATTGAATTTCCAAGGTGCCCAACTCAGACACCTGCTGAAAATTGACCTGGATTTAATATTGCTGCTCTTTTCAATTCCTCCTCTTGCTGCCTTGTCAGTAGCAATGAACTTTAATTGAAGCACACAACTATTTACAAGTTCTTTAATACTCCATCCAGTATGACTTAAGTACTCCAGTATGCACTGACACAATACACAATTGACAAAAAAAGACGACTTAGGTATAGCTACTCCAACCTTCACATTTCCTCCACTTCCTGTAAGAACAGTTTATTGATTCATGGCAAGTTTAATTTATGAAGCTCATGAGACTAACTCTTATCTTACAAGCCTTCCACTGATACAGGTGAGATCAGAGCCTGTGTGTGCACATGAGCTGATTTTGAGGCATTTCTACTTGCAATTTAGAGAAGATAAATGTGGCCTCTGTTAAGCAGGTCTGGACAGATGGAAGAAGAAAAGGCTGCTGAATCACCCCCTGTCATACAGCCAAGAGGATGCACTGTGCTGTACTGGAAAATGTTAAAGGTGGAAGGAAAACACTAAGATTTTCTTGGTGCTCTTTTTGCAGTAAATTTTTAATGGCAGAAATAACCACATACATTTGTTATGGAGGAGATTAGGATATAATTCAAACTGCAAAAGCCATGCAAACACATTCACACGTACCTAAATATGCTCAAGCGTGAGAGATAATTTACCGTGTACAATACTCCATATTCAAGCATGCCCTACAATTCACATTGTTACAAGTGAGGATTTTTGTGTGTGTGCTGACATGATAAAAGCAAAATTGAAGCTGTAAAAAATTTACAGACAAGCTGAAGTAGTATATGCTTACTTGACAGGGTTCTTGGCAGCATCTGGATCTTGAGCAGTTACTGTTCCTATTACACTGTTTAATGGAACATCTTCTTTCACCTCCATTATGTATGCTGGTCTGCTGAACATGGGGGGTTCATCTACATCCTCCACCTGAATTCTGACTGTAGCTGAGTCCTTGAATGGCCCCAAGTATAGGAATCGAGGGTCCACATGAGTATTGGTAGCTTCCACTTTGAGAATATACAGGTTTTTGTTTTCAAAATCCAATGCCTGGGAAGGGAAAAAAAAAAAGAGTTTGAGAAGTCTGTAGGGATTGCAGTGATTCTCGGCCAGATGAGCAAGATGGACGGTGGGAAGTCATATCTAGCCTGTGCTAGATAACAGGAGCCTGAACTGGAATTAAAACGCCAACAGAGAGGAGAAAGGGTTTTATGACCTGATAATACATTAGGAAGAAAACCACTTTTTCAAGGAATTCTATGCCTGGAACTCCTAAACACCAAGTAGTTTTCTCATATAGCCTTAACTCTTCATGTCTGTTGTTCTGTCATTTTTGGCATTTTCATGACTTGTTATCTATTTCTTGCCCATAAGCACCACACACTAAAGGAGGGAAGATCTTCTAGGTATTGCTTGTTTAGATACTGGCATTGCATCACTGAAATGAAACACTGTGACATCTAGTGTCTGGACATCCAGGACCACCCACAAAGCCAAACATGATTTTATGATAGGCTATGACTATAGCACACTCTGTTAAAACTATGAAGAAACAGCATTTAGAGACTCTTTGTCACTGCTTGGAGAAATGTGGGGACAGACCAGTCACCCCGTTTTTCCATTCCATTGTAGAAGATTCACAGCTTCTGTCAGCAACAGACAGAAATACAAACGGAGTTAGACTGATATCATAATCAGACCCTGGAAGGCATCTCCTAAAAAACTAGTAATGACAGGTGTCGTACTGATATCAATAAGCAAGTGCATGTTCGGGAAATCTACACAATGTCTATCTAGTGATGACTGAACTTGAAGTGATGAAGGGTGATATCTCTAACCTTATCAAGTTTGCCTGATAACCCACTGTAAACAATATTTCTCAAACCTTTTCTGACAACCAGTGTGCAACCTAGTAGATGATGTCCACTGTGATCTTGCAAGGCACTGTGATTTTTTTTTCTAAAGCATGCTGATAGATTTATTATATTTTTACAAAATGTGAGTCAGAAGAAATTTGTCTATGTACTTTAATATATTATAGCTGCACAATTCAACGTCCTCTGATAATGCAAAATAGGCAACGTAATACACATTATTTCTGTGGTCTTAACACAGTATTTTATACTAAGTGAGCAAATCCTGTAAGCATCATAGGGAGAAAATCACAGTTGGATGGTGGTGCTTCCTTGAGTTTTTCCGTGGGTATGTTCAGGCTGTAGAATTTTTTCTCAGTTGCACCACACTCCTTTGGTAATTTATTCTCTCAGGTCCTCCAAAGTATGTGCATTGGTTTAGTACAGGAGGTGTAAGAGGAAGGATACCAATTGCTTGTATAAAAGAAACTTTACATAGGTAATGTAGAGATTCCCAAGAGATAGAGTTCAAATTAACAAAAACTACATGTTGCACTAAAAATGAAAAACAAATATGTGCTAGACAAAGGTTTGACTGGTGTTTAAGGGCTGGGTTTAGGTGTGTTAAGATGTATACCTTTTTCACAGTTATAATTCCTTCCTGTGTGTCCTTGTCTGTGGTAATTCCAAACATGTCATATCCGTCCCCCTCAGTGATGCTGTATTCAATCTCTGCATTTTCATCCACGTCAGCATCGTTAGCTTTTATCCTGCCAACTGGGGAGTCGAGTGGCGTAGACTCAGGAGCTCTGAACTGGTATGTGCCTGCAGCAGACAGGGAAATCTGGTTAGTCAGTCTCAAGGTGCTTTGGACACCATGTCTCAGTCCACTGTCCAGGCTGGGCACGTGCAGGTGAGTCAGTGAGTCGCTGTGTCCACAGGCCTTCCTGGGGCAAAAGCCTTCAGCTTCTGCCATACTTTCATGTGGGCAAAAGTTACTTATTCTTATATCTGTTTTCTCATTTGGAGGATGGGCATTTTGCTTTGCTACGAACATGTAACTTTAGCAACAGATGTTCCCTTCTGGACGTTCTCATGATCTCTGTTGGCCATATCAGAATTGTATATGAAAAATATCTTGAGACCAAAGGGCAAATATTAAGAATTGCCAGAAGCCAGTGCAGCTTAGTAACACTAAAGCTGAATCCAGCTCAAATGCCTATTAAAAATGTACTACATTGAATTTTTGTCTGAAAAAAACTACTTGTGGCGTGCTGGCATTATGAAGCTGTATCTTTGGCTTTCATATTGAAGACACTTATGTCCAGAGATGCATAATTAACTCATTGGGGGCAGAGTGTTATATTTCTTCTTAAGTTGCTGTAATTTAAATGGAAACTCTTTGCCCACAGCTAAGAACAGACTTTGAACCTAAATGACAAGTTGCTTCCAATAACTTTCCCAGTGACTTAACTGCCAAAGCTCACTGATTTGTCTGATAGTATCTGCAATTATTTTCTTTAACAGCTGCCCTTGACTTTGACACACAGTGACACTGTGATACACACACATCATACAGAGAGCAGTGGTTAGACAAAGTAAAAAAGGAAAAAAATAGAGTGAGAAAGAAGGAAATAAAGAGAGGGAAAGAGAAGAGGATGAAAGCTCAATCACTTTGAATCCCTTATGGCAATGAATGGTCATTAATAGAAATTACTTTCTAAGAGAGCTTGCTCAGTTGATTCCCATAAGTATAACACATCTATCTACTGATTTATTTGAGTCAGGAGAAGTAAATAGACAGAAATACCTGGTATATTTATGTACATGCTTTTGTTTCTGTATGCAAAGAACATAGGAAAATTCATTGAAGCAAATGCTTTCTGGTTATAAATACTCATTTCTACTGAATTTGCTCTTGGAACATTTTTGCATACTTAAATATATTTATTTCAAAACTTAAATATATTAGATTACAACAAATACCTTAAAATACAATCAATCACAAAGTCTGAAAGAAATAATAGTGAACAAGAAATACAGATTACGTTGATCAAAGTTACTTAATAGATAGAAAAAATAGCAGTTGTTTCTGCACATTAATTCACCTCTTAGACTGTCAGCTGCAACTGGAGTAAAAATATTACGTTTCCCAGTTATAGCAATTAACCTTAGCACGATTGCTTAGTTATGTGCTCTCTTTTGCTTTCCTAAAGGAAGTTTGATACTCAATAAATTCACAATAGAATAGAAATAGTTTGATAATACATTCACAATAGAAACAATATCTAAGGTGAACAAAAAACAAAACAAGAACCATTTTTGCCCATTTTAGTGTTACAATATAGAAACAATATCTAAGGTGAACAAAAAACAAAACAAGAACCATTTTTGCCCATTTTAGTGTTACAACATAGAATGTAAATATTCCATACTCTGGGGAAAGCGAGGTGGATTGTCATTTACGTCAGTCAATGTGATGTTCACCGTGGTGGTTCCTGATAATCCGCCCATCTGGCCTCCCATGTCTTTAGCCTGGATGACCACTTGGTATTGCTCCCTATTTTCACGGTCCATGTTCAGTAAAGCAGTTTTAATAATGCCTGTAAACATGAAAATTAAAGAGTGGGGAGTTCACAGGTAGTGACTTTGATGGAAATTCTTATTAAAAGAACAAAACAATCTCTGTGTAGTAAGTAAACTTTGCCCAGTAGAAATATTTACTGTTATGAGATGGGACATTAAGTTACAGACTTGTCATGTCACATCTCAGGCTACTGCCTATGTGACAGACACAGTATTAGTGGTATCCACAGAAAGATGTTCTACTTATTTTTGAGCTATGTTATTTTACATAACTATTTACCCTCTTTCAGTTCCATGCTAAAATCTCTTACTGAACTGGAAAAAGGCTGGTTGTTCATTATTTTGACAGATGTGGTAAAAAAAAGAGAAAAGCTAACTTCAGCAAGACACTATTAAAGAGTGCAACAACATTAAATGGAATAAGAGAAATTAATTAAGAAAATTATGAGCATCCAAACATGCCTGAATATATATATTTCTATTTATACTTTGATTGAAATGATTTGCTAGTCACTTCCATCTTCAAAGGCACAAGTATCAGTTATAAGGCCAACTCCTACTGAAATTCAATCAGTCAGATTTACCATGAAGCAAAATGTTTGCCTTCTCACTGGGTCTCTTAAGGTAAGAACTGACTCCTTTGTAGGCAAAAGGGGTGAAATTCAAGTACTTAAATCCAAGCCAAAATTCACAGTAGCTTTGAAAGAGACATGTTTCACTCTAGGAGTTCTGCAATTGATTTCCACAGCAGGAAGATCAAGACTGTGGTTTACTAACCTTCCCGTGCCCCATACAAACCTCCTGACAGAAGTTTATTACTGGTGAACTCCCAGCTACTTTATCCTTATTATAACTAGAAGAGCACATACTGTACTGTCCAAGTCAGAAAGAGTGCATCAGCGCAAAAATCCTGGCTTGTGTTTTCTAATACCTTATGCTTGAAGGGAAGCTCCCTTCAAACTTGGCTCTCCCTCTTTTCAGATTTGTGTACACCCTTTCAGCTCAGGTTTCAGTTTGAGACATATAGCCTCTCTTTCCTTTTCCCTGCCTGAGTCTCTAAGATTTATGTAAGAAACAATCCTAAACTTGATTGTCTGGGATAATCTATTTCTCTCCTGTAAGCATGCTGAGGACAACTGATTTCCCAAGCTTCCAGCAACCTAACATAGTGGATGGTTCCACTGGAGTTTCTTGAGATTGTTTGCTTCTTTTTGGAAAACTTGGTCAGAAAGCTTGGGAAGAGACTATCTGTGTACTCAGGTAGTCAGTGGTACACCAGATTCAATCAGACAGAATACATATGTGGTACGTGCACAGGCTCCAAAGCTGTCTGTTAGTCAGACCATTAAAAATTCCAGTCACTGTGTATAATTTAAACATCTTCCAAAAACAGAACTCAGAACTTTGGGATTCTATTTGTGATCTAGTTTAGCGCAACAGTCAATCTTACCTCTTCTATCATTACTCTTAATTAAGATTTCTTTCACAAAATTAGCATTAAAGTGATATGTTGCAGATGTACAGAAATTATAATTACTTTAAACAAGTTTTGAAGAAGCAGACGGAGCAAAAAAACTCACTTGAACAAACCCCTAGTCTTAATTTAGCCATTATGAAGATCTATGAGGATTGAGCACTTTTTTCCACACCCACCTGTTTCTCTCTTTCATCTAAAAGCCAACCTATTTGGTTTAATTTAAGCATCTACTGCAGTCGCTGTACCCACTGCTTGTTAAAAATGATTGAAATCTGATTCACATCCAGTACTAATTGTATTTGTTAGACTTTGCTGGTAAGATTAAAATAACGTAGGTGTCATGTTTACAGATGTATCACTCTATTAAATTTGTCGGATTTTGCACTGAGTAAGATGTAATCTCTTCAAAGTTTTTTTACTAATATAACCTAGCTTGGCTTGGCGTGTCATTTTGAATTACAGACATTGTCAGAGAATGACAGATAAGGTCCCCTGACCTGTCTCAGATTCGACGGAGAAATATGGTTGTCCCTGGAGAATGCTGTAGACAACTTTAGCACTGTTCCCATATGTAGGATCATCAGCATCAGTTGCAGTGACTTGCACAACAAAGGTACCTGCAATGAAAAATTAAAGAAAATAAAAATGATTAGTTTTTTTTTCATGGCCAAGACAGTTGATGATGTAGAGAAAAAAATAATTCGTGTTCAGGTCAGACTTGTGGCAGGAAGTTAGAAATATTCTTATTTTGTAGAATTTTCTCTGTTCATGGAGGACATAAACTCAAAATGATACCTGTCTTATTCTCAACTCATTCAAACACACAGTTATTGATTGGATATGTGGATCCTTCATAGTGTTTCTCATGAAGGAAACAGAAATGCACCCTTCTCCAGATATTGAAAGCATTCAGAATTTGAATCTAGGTCAAGAATATACTTTTGTAAATTTACTCATGCTTGTAAAGTATTTAACATTGGAATGTAAATATGGTTCTTCACATGTCTTCTAGAGAAAGAAATGGTGTTGAGTCCTAGGCAAAGTGTTAACAAAAAATTAGCTTAGATTTTGGCATTTAAAACCATTTGTGAATAAAGTGTTCACATATTAAAATGTGAATATTAGGTTCTCACTGCACCAGATGAGTTTTCATCCACATGACAAGTCCCATGAATGAGGAGAGTAAGTGTGCCCCAAAGTCTTTATTTTCATATTGCTTGAGCTTTATTTTAATCTCATTATTGATCATGATTAATTAATGTTTCTCTCCCTGGACATTATTTCAAATTAGAAATGTGTTTCTTGGAATTCAACCATCCATTGCTCTCTGACAAAGAAATCAAAATGACCTCCCAAAGAATCAAAGAATCAAAACCTGTCTACTCCTCAGGAAAAGATCCCATCTTAAAATCATTTTCCAAAGAAGTTCTTTTTTTTTTTTTCTTGTCTTGATTTTTACAGCTCACTATATTTTAAATCAGTAGAAAGACTTCAGTGGACTTCAAGGGACTTTGGAGCTCTTTTTTTTTTGCATAGAAAGAACAACAAATGTCATAGGAAGTAAATGGCGTATCTCAGAACCAGGGGGTGACGGAAATGCGTACAACCCCTCCTGTACCTGCCCTTTTCCATTTTGTTTACCTTCCTGAACTAAAGATTGGTTGCTGAACAGATCTAGGGGTGGTATTGACACAGATGACCATGGAATACCATATTACTACACTGTTACTAAATCATGTTAACAACATGTATTAAACTAAGGTGTCATGTAAAAGAGCTCGACTCACTTACAGTGATGTTAAACCAGATGATATTAGCTTGCACTTTTTGTGCTAAAACAGAGGGAGCATGTTTCACCCAGCTGACACCTCTTATTCCAGCAAACTGTTGCCACTATTCTCCTGGATTTTTATTTTTTTTTAAACATCTGAGGTGCTTTTACTCCAGACTCATATAGCAGATGTCTCTATTCAACATCTGTAAACTCTGGGCCCTTCAACAACTTCAAAGAAAGAAGCCAGACCAGACACTGAAAGCAGTTATTAGTTAGCACCTACCAACATCTGACATTTCGGGAATGCTGGCATTGTAAACGTCCTTTGTAAACATTGGCTCATTGTCATTGATATCATGGATCTTAATGATGAACTCAGATTCTGGTTCCACTGGTCTTCCAGTCCTTCTGTTTATAGCCTGGGCACGGAGTATGTATACAGGCTTTTCTTCCCTGTCTAGTCTCTTAGTGGCCTGGATGTCACCAGTGTTTTCATTGATAATGAAGAGGTCTCCTGCTCCATCTCCAGAAAGGATGTATTTAAGTGATCCATCTCCTTTATCCTGGTCTGAATGCAGCTGGTGGTGAAATGAGAAAAAAAAAAAAAAGAAAAAAAAAAAAGAAAGGAAAATAAATAAATAATTGGGACACAGTTCTAGATACTTTAACTGATATCATGATATATGCTTTCCTCTCAGTAATACTCAGCCAGAAGGCCATACACTGCTTTTGGGAAATGAGTTGATACTACAGTAGAAGCAGTGTGCAGATAGAGTTGTGTCTTGATGTCAGAATTGAAATGGTCTGCAATACTGTAAGAAATTGCCTGAGGATAACCACAAACTGAAGCTGCAGACCACCTTCCCAAGCTAAATATTCATCAATCAAATCCAAATGCTAGTGGCTTAGGTGAAATACTAGTAATATATAGGGCAATGATACCCTAGAGTGGAAAACCAGTGAATTTGGGAATTGCAGTACGCAAAGAATTAAAAAGTGGCCAGTCAATCTACTTCTGGAGTTTAAAACTGGGTGCTTGGCTCTTATGGCCCATGGACATTATGTAATATATCGCATAGTGTACAATAAAATAACCTATCAAATACATACACAAACAGCAGATAAATACATGCATTCACAGATCTGGCAAACTAAGGGCAGAGGCAGGCAGGTATAATAGACCATTACATCACTGGAAGTGATCAATTGCCTTATCCAAAGGAACATGGACAAAGCTGAGACATGGTGGGGGAAAGGGAAAGAAGAGAATGATGGTAATTAGCATACAAAGCATGAGCTGCCCAAACCATCACCTTTTATTTCCCCAGATGATTTCCACATCTCTTGAAATGCTGTTGAGTGACACAAAAGTTGTAACTGATTAAATCATACCCTTATGAGCATTCCTTTGATAAAGTCTTATTTATTCCCCTGGCCTTAAAATCCAGGCTACTCAACTACAATTTATTTTATTGTTACAGAAAATAAGAATTTAAAAAAATGAAACACTAAAATGGCTTCTGAAATCAGAGCATAGGTGATGAAACTAATGGGAAAAAAAAATCTGTTAGGTAGCAGATTCCTGGAAATCATTTCTTTCATAGAGAAAACATGTTTATGAGTCAGGAGAGGTGGACTTTCTAAACCAGCTCTTTGCTTCTCTTTTCCTAGATAAAAGTTAGGAAAAAAAACCCTCGTTGAGTGTATTGCAAAGCACTTAGCATTGCTGGATAGCATGCAGAGGACAGAAAGATTTGTAGATTTATAGAATCTTGGCAGAGACTCCAGCAGTGCCTGGCTATGCCCCTACCATGCTGGAAGGGCAGCCTCCAGCATGACCATATGGTCAATGTTTTGGGCTTCCTCCAACTTTCTGCTCAGATCAGAAATCCACAGACAACACACTTGGTGGCACAGTGCTCCACTGTGTGTGCATATGCCAATGATCCCCAGAGAAAGCATGCTCCGTGCAAAAACTCTGCCTTTAAGGGCAAAACTCTCTATACCCACACATTCCAAGACTGTCCAATAATACAAAATGTCGTAACTGTGGCATGGTTAATCATTAGCAGACATGCTGAAGCACTCTTCTTAATTTTCTCCTTCAGGGAGAAAATGGGCATTATGTGTAATTTTGCACGGAGCCCTTTCTCTTGATAATAAGAACAGCAGTAAGTAGGTTCTGTGCAGAATTTTTCATAAACAGATTTCACATCTCTTCACAAAACCAGTCAATACCATTTGCTCTGTTTTTTGGATAACAAAGTTTCCCGGAAGGCTAGTCTTGAAATTTGGAATAGAGTTTAGATCTCTTGAGTCCTATTCAGTTAGCCAATTTCCTTGGCCAGGGGGCCTAGAAGAATCATATTATTTACTAGACATAACTTCAGACTCTAAAAAACATCTATCAGACCAGCTTGTTAAGAAGTCAGACTAGAAGTCTATTGCAGGATGTAATTTCAATAGGTTTTTATTCAATATTCAATAGGTTCTATTCAATTTGAATAGAACTTTCCTCAAAGGCAACCTGCAACAGAAAAGGCATGAAAATAATTTTGTTAAAACTGTGTATTTTTATGATTGTTTCACATCAGAATTCAACTCCTGTCTGCCTTGAAAGCCTGTTTGTATCAGAATGGGATAAAACCAGCCCTCAGTAACAGACTATTATTAATTCATATGAGTCATGGAATAGTGCTGTTTTGAGACTTGGTACAGGCTGAATTCCCAAGCTCGTTTTTATCATCATTTTAATTAAACTTGGTTTCAACGAACAAAGAAGCAAAAAAAGGTCAAGATAGAAAAGGTGTTGGAACCACTGGGAATAGTTTTCCCTAATATTCTTTAACTAGCCTAGACTACTTAAAGAACTAAAACCAGAAACCTGTATGATTTTTTCATGTCAATTTTTTATTAAATTTCCACTTCTCCTCCAAAATTAACCCACCTGTGTAAGACCCACTGTGACTCTGGATACCGAGACAAAGTATACCTTGGTGCCATCAACACTGAGAATGAGATGATCCTCATCCAACGTTCAATCTTTAGACCTCCATCTAAATCACCAACTTTTGAAAAAAAACGCTCCCTCTGACAAAATCCTTTCCAACTTTGGTAGCTTTAGTTTTACAACTTTCCTACGAGAGGACAGAACAAACTAAGTGCTCAGTTAGCCAGGCTGTATGTGGATTATTTACTGTGAGAGTTGGACCTGGGAGAGGTCATGTCCTACATGCAAATTACAGAGAGCTATGGCCGTTCTTCAACGCTTGTTCTTCAAACCAACAATGAACTTATTGCATATCATTATGTGTGACCTCATGAACCTGGTTCACAAAGGGTCTCTAAAAGTGTGACTGAAATCTACTTGATTTCAGTAAAGGAGCATAGTTCTCGCCATAAGGTTATTTGTGAGATAGACTTGTATCTCCTGCTTAATTCCTGGGACAATGAAAATATTACTAAAATAGTTTGGATTTTGTTCCCTTCTATTCAGGAAATAAAAAAAAAAAAAAGAAAAAGCCAAGCAGATCTCTAGGAAAGTTTTTCATAGATAATAAATTTGCAACATCCCCTTGTGAGGAAAATACAGACAAAAAAAAAGATTTATTATTTTAGATTACTTTATCTGCCCTTGACTCTTTGTTTGGTAGAAAAGTTCTAACCAGGCAAAGACAATCTTCTCTTTTATTTTTTCTTAAGTGTCAGTTTATCTTGGAAATAATATTTTGTTTGTGTGACCTATATGAAGAGGGAAATTGCTACTGTTACCAGGTTTAAAAAAAAATTTGCAAATAAAATTAAAGGACCACGAAAATGGCGCAAATTGAGTCTTGAAGAAAGGCCTGGAGGTGAGATGTACTTAAAAATGCAGTTGATTGGTTTTGTATATAAAACTTAACACCACTGTGAGGTTATGAGGATTAAATGAATGGTAATAACAACTCCATTTTCCTTTAAGGTTGAAGTTATTTTTCACTACCCAGACTCCTCATTGCAAAGAAAGTTTGCTGTAATGAAGTATGTGCATAAATTATACTGCAGATGCTTTTAGCAGGACTGTTGCTAGCCAATACAAGACATTACAGCTTCACTCTGTTTACTCACTCCTATTGCAAAAGAGTGTCCATTATCCTCTGCATAAAGTTAGTCAAATAAAATGGCAGGTAGTCATGGGATAAAATAAAATGTTTGGGGCATAACCCTCACATAATCTGGTCTGTATCATACTACCATTCCTCAAGACAAAGTTACTTCAGCCAATGTTTTAAAGACTCCACTTAAGGACAAAATTTTTACTTCTGTAGGAACTAAGTGTTACTGAAGGGTGTTCATTTCAGTTGTGGCTGAACTGAGAAATAACCCAAAGGTAAGCAAAATGGTGAAGGACTAAGTCAATGCAATAAAAAGTAAATGCATCAGCAATTGCACTGTATTAATATTATAATAAATTAATTCATTCAGAATCTAATCTGGACAGTCTTGAGACATTGTCCATCAATCACTGGCTAAGGCTGAGGATGAACGACAAATTTAATATTTTACTATGCCCTAGGCATACTTTTACTTATTTTATTTTAATACCACTGTAAAGTGAACCATCTGGTTTGCTTTTAATGACTTACAGTCAGATAAAATCTCTCCAGCCTCTATCTTTCGTCTGTTCCTCCCAAATGTCCTGGCCCAAACCATTCAAATACACCTGCCTGGACATGGGGAAGGTTTCATTCCTCCTGAAGGAAGAGGTGTTTAAAGTGCACTCGGAACTGCAGCAATACTCCTTGTATCGGACATTCTACTTGTTGTCACATACATAATCACTTTAAAACGAGAGCTGGTTGTTTTTCAGTTTGGGTGTTTTTTTTTTCTCGAAATTAGCCACAATCCAGAGTAGCCTTGCTCTCCACAGTATCTCCGGCAGAGCCTCCCCAAATCTCCAAGGGAAAATGGACTTCTTCAGCATGACATCAAGAAAAAGGGAAGTGAAATCTCTGCTCAAAGTATTTTTACATGAAAATTTTATTTTTTAATTTATTTCTGGACGGAATATATTGACAGCATTTGTGTTCGTCTCCAACATGCTTCATTTTAAAATAATATACAGGAAAATTTTACCAGGATTTTAAAAATTAAGTTGGACCCATTCCACATACCCAGGAATTCCTTCAGCAAAGCATGTGGGAAGAGTTTAAGGGCATCTTCCACGTGCTTTTGCAACAAGACTATAAACTGCTGTGGTGCAGGGGATAGCATCTCCCCAGGTGGGTGATGTCAGGGTCTGGCAGCCATGGCCTGTCCCACCACCCCAGCCAGGAGCAGGGCAGCCACAGGTGACCAGGACAGCTCCAGTGGTGGGTAGTGGGCATCTCCTGGGAATGGTGGTGCCTGGGCAGGGCTGTGGGGAGCTGGAGACTGGCCCTGCTGTGGTGTTTCTGGGGCAGGGACATGGGGCTGACTTGGGGTCCTGGGCAGGGAGACAGGGGCAGAGGGACAGGGACAGTCAGGGCTGGGCCGTGAACTCTGGGCCCTTTTCTCAACACACCGAATTCACCTTGAATGGAAACTTTATGCAACATCAGTACCAAAACTGAATAATCGAACAGACATCCCATGTGTTTTAATAGGTTAAGACTAACCACTAACTTTTTTGTGTGTTTAAATGGAAACCACTAGAGAGAAGTGGCTTTCCAGCTCGGATATTTGTAACAAGGTTGTACTGAAAATGTACTTTTATTGCTGTGGTAATTAAATTCCAAAAAATTGAAATTGCAGGCCATGGCTATTCTCCAGAGTTAAATAACACCCCTCCTCTACCTCATTCTGTAACGCTGATTTAAACAGCATAGTTAATCTCATTTATGAAGTGGCTTTAGGTTATGAAAGACAGCTGTAAATTGCAGTTTAGCTCCCACTAATATCATATTGCTGGTTACAATACCTGGCAATTCAGTGGGTAAAATGGTTTTCTATTCACCCTACAGACCAAGTTCCTTTTCCTTTTGTGAATATTACTTGCTTGTCACTGAATTTCAGAGCAAGTCCTGAATCTCTGCAAAGATCAAAGTCAACTGACCTTGGGATGTACACACTGAACCATCAACCTACAATTATCCACAAATAAGCTGCCTCCTGCATCTTATTATTTCTTTGTATTTTCAAGAGGGACTTGATTTTCTGGTGTTGGTGTGGTCACATTTTTGTTTCCTAACACATTAATGGAGACTAATAATTAAAATAGTACGCAAGCAGTTGGTAGGTAGCTAATGAAAAGAATCATGGTTTTACTTCTGGGAGTACTTCATAGCACATGATTTTGCTCCAAATTTAATATATCCAAACACCAAAATACTGTCTAGTAATGAACAAATTCAACTACATGTATTGCTTGAGGTTACACAGTGCAGTACTGAAGCATTCAGAAAAAACAAAGCACGCAAAAAGAGACTGCTAATACTGTAATAGTAAGAGTAATAACAACCTTGTCCTCTTCCTTGGCTCTCCTGGTGCTCTTTACCCCTATAGCATCAACAGAACCCCTCAATTCCTATAATAACCAACTCCTTTAGTACCATCAAATAATCAGCACCAAACTCTTCGCTCTACTTGGTGACTGTGTCAAAAGCAAAATGTCACTGGCTTTGCACATTAGGTAGTAAGTATTTTTATGTATTTTGCTGAAGTTTAAGTACAGACTTCCATCTAATGCACAAAAAATACCCCCAAAACACTACATATGGGTCCCAAATACCTCCATATACACCACATATATCGTGTATCATCAGGGCAAACACCTACACAAATAATTTATTTCAAGACATAAAAGATCCTTTCTTCCAAAAGGTATTTCAGAAGGTCCATGAAAAGATCCAGCATCACCAGAAATGACAAATTTTCTGTGGATGTGTGCGCCACGGTTTTTTGGTTTCAGTTATGCTAAGCTCTGGATCCTTCCATACACCGCATAACCTCCCTATCTAACTCAGCCCTAAGCCAAAAACTCCTGTCTCCCTCACACCATTCACCTCACTGTATGGTCCTAGATACTTCCTGCTCCAGCCCTTGTCCTTAAATCCTCTCCTCTAGAAACTGCAAAATGGTGCTGCTTCTCATGTTCCTTACATGCTTCCTGGAGAAGAACCATCATGGACCACAGCTGGTGGTGATTTATACATGTATCTATGGAACAACCAGCTGACCAGCCAGTCAAGGCAAAAAGTAGGTTTATTTGCCTGATGTAGCTACTGTTCTTCAAACTGTACATGATATTAATGATTTTGATACATTTATTCCTCTATAAAATTAACTGAAACAACTTAATGGACTTTAGAACTATTTAGAGGAGGCCAATGGACAGAGATATAGGCTAGACTGCTGAAGCTAATGATTAGATGGCTAGATGCTTAAAAGTAATTTGGAAGACAATGGGAGAAAGATGCTACAGTGATTCCAAATCTTCTTGGCACGTACAGAAACTAGAAGAGATGATTCCTTTCCATTCCTATATGAAGCACTTTGAAGATTATAGTAAGATTTATACTCTATAGCCTCAAAAATCAAGAGACAGACTTTGAAGTAAGATTCAAACTGCCATTTTCAAAGAAAATAAAACAATAAAAAATATTTGACAAGATGAAAAAGAAATGCAAACAGACCCAGTGCTATCAGATCACAGCACCATGGTTCCTGACGTACAGCTGCCAGGAACAATGCTTTCACACAGGGGCTGTATTTAAACTCTTACCATAGGTACTTAAAGTAGATTCCCACTCTTTTGTATGCCCTCCCTAACCTGAGATCTGCTATCCTGAACATCAGCGGTCTTCATTTTTCATCACCTTCTTGACCTTACAGACGCCACAGTTTATAGAGTAACTGAATTGGCTAACTACAGTAAGTGATTAGTTTAGTATAGTAAGCACAGTTCCTGTACTATAGCTAGTACAGTAAAGCTGAATGTGGTTCAGTGTGATCGATTCCTGAGTGCTTGAGGTTTTTAATACAGTTTTATCTTGCTTGGATCTCACCATGCCTAGCAAAGAAAAAGGTGCAACAGGCACACAGTTCCTGTTCGAAGAAATAGCTGCTCTGGAGATCAGAAAAGATCTTGTTTGCCAAACTAGATGTGCTGTTCTTGTGCCAGCATTGTTTTCCTGTTTCAAGAGCCTCCTCCCACATTCTTCCGCATCCCGCATTTATAGATAATAATTCCATATGCTCTCATTATTGCTTTTTTGCTAGACTCCCAGCCTATATACAGCCTTTGCTTGCAAAATAGGCACTTTTAAGTCCTTAGCTGGAAACCTGTTTACAACCTCAGTATCTTGTTTTCAAGTCAAGTGGATTCCAGAAAGAGCCAGTGAAGAAAAGGCCAGATATGAAGGGCTGATGCTCCTAGCTGGTTTTCTGTAAATGCTGCATTTCAATTGGCCTTCCTTCTGTACAAATGGACATAGATCTTGGAACAACATTAATATTTTCCTATCTGCATTAGAAATGGGTAAAAGATTTGCTATTTTCATTGCTGTATCAAACTAGTTCTTCCTGACTGAAACACTCAGGTTCTTTCTCTTTCTCCTGCTCCTTCTCCTTCCGTTTTATGACCATGCATTGTCTATTAGATATTTTTCCTAATAACTCCTATTTCATGAATATTGCATTTTTTTCCTGTTTCTATTCCTTCCATTTTCAATAGCTCTCTTTTCCTATTGTACTATATTCTCATAATATCTTGAAATCAAGAATCATAGAATCATTGAATATGTTGAGTTGGAACGGATTTATGAGCATCATCGAGCAGTCCAATTCCTGATTGAAAACATTAAATCTATAAAAAATTAATGAAATAGGGGACTGAAGAATTCCTGAGATTATAGGAGGTTCCTGCACTTTAGGGTGTTGGTTTCTTTAGAGTTACTGAAAAATACACTCTGTCTATTTGATTGTGCGTACTTTTTTGATCCACAAGAGTTAGTATAGCAAACCCAAGAATACCTCAAAACCTGGCTCATTCAGCTGTGGAATCCTATTAGTATAATAATATATAGCAGGCTGTGTTTTTATAGAAAGAACATATCTGCAAGACACCTTGTTTACAAAAAGCGTATCAGCCCTGGTTGCATGCAAACAGGCAGATTAGCAGAAAAACTCTGTAAATAATGAAATACTACTGATAAAAACACAGTAAAGGATATGGGAATTCAATACTTGAACTATTAAAACATAAATTAAATGCTTTATTAAGATAACCATCTCAGTGCATAACATGCAAAGGGTAAAACAACAATATTCTCTAAAGGTACCCTTCAACCTAAGTACTGGCTTTTAAAAAAACACAAAAAAGAAAGCAGCCATGAGATTCAAGAACGAAAAGAAAAGCTAAAATTGCACCCACTGCAAACAGGGGAAAAAAGCTGTAAGTGTTCAGTAATAGCAGTATCATCTGCAAAACATATTGCCCTGATATTAAGAATTACAGGAGAAATTAAAAAAAAAATCACAGTGATGTTGTCTTTCTGTTTCTTGAGAGTATCAAAATGTCAGTGAACTTTCTCATTCATTCTCAAAAACAGCAGTGCCAGTCTGTTCCCTGTAAATGAATGACACTAAGAGAGGCTAAAACCAGTTTTGTGGAGATGAACAAATTCAGAAAATGAACAGAACAAAAAGCTCTAAGCATATTTCAAGATTCAGAAGCAACTAGGTGCACAAAAGGCAAACTGAGTATAAAAGGCAGTGGCATTTGATTCCAAAACAAATAGAACACAGAAAAGTCACTATAATACGAACATAGGCTGCTGGAGTGAAAAAAAAAAATAAAAAGAGTAAGAAATATAAAGGGCAACAGAATGAGAATTTGTCACTGGACCAGAGACAAGATGTAGCGTGTTCTCTCACTTTGGAACCTCAGGCTCACACCCTTCAGGCAGGCTGGAAGGTCCAGGAAGGCTGGAAGTCTCTTTCTGTGAAGGCCATATATGAGACCACATGGACTGAGATAGTCAGGGACTACAGTTTGGCTGATGGTGGAATCCTTGGTTTAAGGAATGGGCTGCCCAAAGTGTAGCTGGGAACCTGTTGTTCTGTTTTAAATGTATGTAGCTAAGAATAAACATCCATACTCTGGTGACTCACCCTTTATTACACACCCTTCAAAATCACAAATGGGTTTTCTATCCTGAAGTGCAAACATGCAGCCACAGCTAATCAGCTTTGCAAAAAATCAATTGGTATATGTCAATCCTTTCAACACTGCCTGGGGCCTCTCAAGTCTTCTTCCTCTTGGATTGCCCAGCTGCTTCTGCTCTTCATTGTGATTAAACAGGGACACTGGCACCTGTTTGTTTTGTCCCGTGCTGCAGTACATCAAACTAGAAAGGTACCTTATTCTGATGGCCCTTCTCTCTAGGGGCAACTGATTATCAGATCTTAACGAATATCTGGCAAAGCTGCAAACCAGGTAAAGGTACCTCCATGTCCTCCTCAGCTGAGTGCTGCTTAGCACTTCTGTGGTAATGCAATTTTATTTGTTCCTCTTCCTCTTATCTCTAAGCCAAATTACAGCAGGAATTTACAAAGTTTGCCTTTACAAAGACAAATAGGTCTTTAATTTGTACAGAACAAGAGACCGTGGTGTCAAGTCTGATCTCTATATACACGGGCCCTTGAGTTTCATGTCCTTTTATCAAACTTCTTGCTTTTCTTTGAACTACTGTATAACACTAAGAAAGAAGCAGTCTTCCTTTCAGACTCTAAGGAACTCAAAACAATTCTGACTCTGAGTAATAACTGACCTCTCACTTAACAAAAATAAATCCATGGTTGTATACTGAATTTTCCCAGTTTTACTTAGAGCAGTTGGGTTTCAGTATGCCTTTGAAAGATCAAAGAGCTCTCTTCAGCTAAACAGTAGTGATGGTAACAATAGACCATCATACAGACTTCTGCAATTACCCTCACAAAAGCGTGGAGATCTTGTTCTTCTCTCAAGGAAGGCCAAGGCAGTTTAAAATCCCTGCTTTATGCTTTTGGTCCATCTATTTAATCATCTGGACTTCTTTGTCAAAGCAAGCATTATTTCTTTTTGCCAGTGTTTTCAAACTGTGGGGTCGCAGAAGGACCTGGTAGACAGGAGGATTTGCTTTCATTTAGACATCAGCATTCACTTACTAAAAAGTAAAAATTGCTTAAGCAACTCCAGACTTGTCACAACCTAGCTCAGGTACCAGGAAAACTCTTTTGAATAGCTGAGCAGAAGACTAGGATAGATTTAAAAATTATTTTATCTAGTGTATACAATTCAGTGATCAGGAATGAAAATTCAAGCCTCTGAATACTTGAAAGAGCTGTACGAGTCATATTAGGAGACAGACATTGCCACCCTTGCAAATCTACCACCTTAACTGAATAGTCAGTCACTGACTTCAAGTGTTAGTCTTAAAGGCTAAATGGGAAGCTTAGTCTGATGATTTTCTTGGTATACAAAAAAACCACCACAAACAAGGTTCACTCAGTGAAGCACATTTAAGAGTTATCTCTTTGACAAAATACAAGATATGTAAGGGAAAGACAGGCTTGTAGCCGCAAATACACTGTCAGGTTTTAATACTGTCTTTGTCACAGTCTTCCTGTCTGATCTTAGACAGATCACTATTTGATGCTTCTACATTCTCCCTGCAGTAGAATGTTAACAATGTCCAGTTCTGTAGGTAATGATTATAACATGATTTGAGAACCTTGGGTGTAATTTGTTCTGTATTAGTTTATGGAAAGACTGAGTATCATTTAACTGGAATCAAGATTAGCAATACTGTGGCTTTGCCACAGCTTGCTGCATTTAGAGTTTAGAGGGTGGGGGGATGGCCTATCATTAATCCAGCTGCAATGGTAGAAAATCCAATTGTTCTCAGGTTTTTGTTATTATGCCCCAGCTGAAGGTTACTGTCACCAAAGGTTTTGATGGGTAGGTAGGGGGGGTTTCTGCTTTCCGAGGTTGGCTGTATTAGCTAAAGTTGCATTTTGAGGTATCTTAAAAAATTACTTGAAAAGGACCATGTGTGCTTTCATATGTTAGGTTAAAGAAAATTAAGTGCCTGACTCGTAATGACATTCAATGGGAATACAATGAGTTCATAAAGGGATGCATGCCTAAACCCCATTTTTCAATTAGAACCTACAATTGAACTGCTTACAATTCAAGAGCACCAAGTTTCTTTACAGCTTTTTTCCAAGTCAGAGGAAATTAATTCCAATATCCTAATATCCTTCCACTGACTATAATGGGACTTCTGTCCTTTACTGCATTAGTCAATTAAATAAAGGGAATTAATATAGTAGAAGACAGAAGCAGGTATTCTGCTGAGATTAGGAGAAAATATGTTTTTTGAAAAGAGTACATTCAGCAAACATGCACTACAATAATAATAATATACTTGCCTTAGTCTTATATAAATTATGTGATGTATATAGTTAGTGAAATCAGTTTGTATTATATGTCCAGCTTTATTGATCTTTGATTTCTCTTTGATTTTCCAGGGACAGCTGTTTACTCTTCATCAGTGGTCAGAATTGTCTATTTAATCACTGATAAAATGTTTTCTTTGGAACCATGAACTTTCAAAAATGCTTCGTAATTATATTGTAAGCAAACACAGCACCTTAATTAAGGTATATGAATGGATACATTTCTAATTCAGAGAAAATCTCTATTCTCCTGTGGGGGTAGGAGGAATCTATCTGAAAGATGAACTACAAAACAAAAGAAAAAAAAACCTTGGCCTAATATCCAGAAATGTTTTTACTGGGATATAGTTGAATAAAACATCAGGCTTCTTTGGCAAGTAACAGCTTCTGACTACTCCCCGATGGATGTGCTTGAAAGCAAACGTTCATCCTTTGCTTACTGACAAAGGTGACCCTTTGATATTCTGAGTGCTTGATGCTGACAATCAAACCCTGAAATGTGTGTATGAATTTTATATGCTATATAAAAGTGTGTGTGTCAGGGGGGAAGAAGGGGGATGGAGAAGGGAGGATAAAGACAAACGTTAAAACAAATGAGAACCCACATTCAGATTTAAATGAAGAATTAACAAAAAGCAAAATAATTCATATCCACAGGTTTAATTGAATCTTAATCTGTTTTCATGCCCCTGTCATTTAGTTCTATAGGTCAGAAGCTGGGAAAAGGAAAACCATTTCCATTCTCTCATGTTCCCCTACTTTGTTTCTAAACAGAAGTTTGTGTTACATAACCAGATAAACAAGGATATGTGAGACAGTAGATGCAATATAAAAGACCATATATTTATCTCTCAACAGGACCCTCTTGAGGAAGACTCCCCAACTAGAAAAATGTTTATGGGAAACTTTAGCCAAGTCTGGCATTGAGAAGATACTTCTTTCAAATAAGTATTCCTCAAAGTGCACTTAGTGAGGCTGTGAAGGAACAGCTCATATGACCTGAATGTTGCAACAGAATGATGTAGATCCTTACAAAGGCCAGGTCAGGAAGGCAAGGAGGTGGATTAGCAAATAATCAGCACATGTAGGTGAAGCTTTGCTTTGGAACAGGTGACAAATCAGTCAAGATCCTGAGGATAAGAGGACAAGCCAACACAAGACATCAGATTAGGTATCTGCCACAGACCGTCTGCTCAAAGAGATGAAGCAGATGCAGCCTTCTTTAGGGAGGAAACCCTGTGACTGCAGGTCATAGTACTCTTGGGGGACTTTAATCATTCTTATGTTTGCTGGAAGGGCAATATGCCTGTGTGCAAGCAGCCCAGGTTCCTGCAGAATGTCCTAAGACAACTTCTTCACCCAGGTGATTGATGAGTTGACCACAGGGTGTGTTATGTTGGACCCATTCGTCATGAATAAAGGAGAACTGCTCAGGGATAGGGAACAGCACTTTGCCCACAGGCCCCAAAGAGCCTTGGGTCAGGAGAAAAATTCTGGTAGTGTGAAGCGTTACCCACAGTAGACAAAAACCAATACATCAGGAGCCTTTTAAGTAAATTTGAGACACTGAATTCTTTAAGAAAAAATTGGATGCATCTAAGGACAGTGACAATGATGAAATGTTTCTTTCTATAACATCTGAAAATCCAGTCTTTGGGGATGTACTTAAATTCTGAAAATACGGAAAGTCACACCAATTCAGGTTCAAGATCCAGCATAGCCTATCTAGGAATGCATATTAATTTTGACTGGAGAACCTGGAATTCTTTTGGTGAGAATACTTGTGTCTATGCTCTCCCAATTATATAATATCTAGTATTCATGAAAGAAAAGAATTCTCTCTGAAGCACATATAATTGGTGTGATACTATCAGTCTAAAAATTCTAAAGGAAATTGTTCATAAAATATTTCTGTATGAAAAATAACAGGTATTTATAAGGTGAATGGTGTAGATCTTGACAGGATCTGCCCGGAAGTAATATGAGGCTGAAGCTCACATGAGTTTACAATTACCACGAATATACATGCTAGAGTTTTCTTCCATAGGCGTTAACTCTTTGCCTGCAACCCCCTTGGCAGTTGTTATTCCCAAAATGCGGGAATTATGTTATTCCCATAGTGAGTAATTTTAGCAGTTGTAAGCAGCATTAACTGTGCTTTAAGCAACTGACCTGAAATGTGTAAAACTACACGAAGTGGAAAGGAACTATGAATGGATGCTCTGACACCTCAGTTTTCATGCCCTTTAAATCCTCTGCCAGCGCCCCGATCAGCTTGATTGCAAGGGCTGCTAGGTACAAGGAAGTATGTCACAGAGCCAAAGGTACAGCTATGCTGTTCGGTTCTGTCTTTTGGGGGGAACTTGACCTTCCATTAATGATATCATGATGCTCAACACAAAACTTTATACAAATGACTTGACTGAACTTGATGTTGCCTTCCAACACGAAGATATAGAATGAGCAGGGATGACAAATATGCTAAAGATGACTGAATGATCACTATGTGAGCCTGAGCAACGCATTAAAACCTTCTTTGTTCCAGCAAACATTGAATGTGAAACATCACTTGATGTTTCACAAAGAGACAAAGTATGAAATAATGCCAGAGGGACAATATTCCTATCTAGAGAGGCCACTTCAGCTGAACTCTCCAGGAGCCTTGCCCTGTACCACATGGCATAAACAAGCTGGGGATAGGACTGCAGTCTTTATCAAATGATATGACTCCAAAATAAACAACTCTGTACAGAAAACAGTGGGAATTATAGTTCTAACACAAACATTTGCTAATGTTTCCCCCCTTCTCCATTAATGTAAGTTTTTAACTCCCAGCTCACTCGGTATTTTATTTCTTTACAACCTTTGTTTTTCTGTTCTGGGGTGGGCTTTTTTATGGAATTAGAAGACAAGAAAGAAAGGACTGATATTTTTTTCCTTCTCTTTTTCTTCCAGAGGGCAATTCTTTCCTTCATCTGCCACCTCAGACTTTCATGATAACTATAAGCTTCACTGCATCCTGAAGTACTTGCAAGTGCATGCTGAGGTTTCTTTCACCCCATTAATGGTGAAAGCAAGCCACAGTCTGCATTAGCGCATAGGGATCGACAGTAGGCATTCACATCACAACACATTTTCAGTTTGTGTTTTGAAATGTTACACTGACTGGCCACAGCTCTCAACCCGCTGCTGCCCCACTGTGAACTGATGCTCACCAGTGAGGGAAATGGCAGCAAAAGAAAGGGAGGCACAGACAATATGTTGAATTTAATAAAGAGATTTCTCTAAGCTTTATGGTTTACTATATTTGGTAAGCCAACTGTGAACAACAAACGGTAAAGTAACAATGGTTGTCTTAGGCCTGAAAGAGGCATTTTATTTTTAAGCTTTCGCTAGCCTTCAAAATTTACATTCATGATGTTGCAGCTTCATAGTGAGAATGCTACTGTGCTATACAAACAAATAAGAAAATAGTAATTGCAGCTCCAAAGAACAGCAATCTAAAATAATCCATAATAAAGCATGAACTTCACATGTAGTCTCTCCCTAGAGAAGAAGATTGATATGTTCAGCTGTTTTTCTGTAGCTGGAAGTCTAGGGACACACAATTCAGGACTATGTGCAGACTGCTAACAAGAGTAGGACAGGACAATCTGTGAAAAGATGTGATCCAAAATGTAAGCACTGGTATGAGTGGGTAATTAGCATGAGGAAAAAAAAATTGTTTTGTTTGGGACACAAAAGTGAAAAATAACAATTAACAGAAATATTGCCTTCAGAGTTCCAGGATTTGCTTGCTTTGTAGGTGGAATGGGAAGAAGGGAAGGAGGTTATGTATCGTTACACTGTAAGTACCATCATGTGCCATAATGTAGGAAATGCGGTTTGTTTGAAACAGATGGTTCCAAGGCTCTTACATTGTGTAATATATTTGGATGCAAGGATGATGCCAAGTAGATTCACAATTATGATGATCGTAAACATTAACCATGCTGTATTTCCTGCCTTTTCATTTTCTGAATAACATCCTTGCCCATCCCACCCATTGCTCATTATCTCCTTTCTTAGCCCCCATATGATGGTTTAAAACCTGCAAGCTGTTTCTGGATTGCCATCCTGGGCCTCTAACCTCTCAACTGTCCCTTGTTACGGAGTTATCTCTATTCTGCAGAGACTGGCAGTTCAGAGAACTTCTATCAGCACCAGTAAACCTTTCAAAGAGGAATATAAGACAAGCGTGTGTGTGTGTGTGCAATTCAACAGAGAAATGAAGGGCACTTGGTAAAGTCAAGTGGTGTAACATAAAATATGACTGATGGATGAGGAATAATGGAAGAGCAGATGTGCCACAGCATTTGTTCTACTTTTTAACAGAATGACAAGTACTCAGTCTATGGATGTGTGAGGCAGGTGACCTAATCATATAAACTGGGGAGGCGGGGAAGGGGCTAAGAATGCTGATTTTTTTTTGGTTTTCAATCTCTGTTTTGAAATTTCTGACTTTTAGCTGTGCAGAAAGCCACTTAACCTCCATGTATATCAGTTTTGTCACATGTAAAAGGCTGGGCTTAATGCTTACAGTTCTTCTGGATGCAGAATGCAAAATCTAGACCGTGAGAGAGGCTATTCTGATCATCAAAAACGAATGGAAAATTGCTTTGAGATACTCCCTGAAGAAATGGAAGTTACAAGGGTAACTTTTAACTTTAGGCTTTGCAAAAATACCAAATAGTCACTCTGCTTGGAACAGGACACTGAAGGCATCAGGGATGTATCATAATGCAAGTCACAAGGCAAGGAAAACAAATACTAAGCAAGTGTCTGCCAATAAAGCTGCATAAAGGATGTTAAAAGTGCAGATGGGGGAGTCATTTTTGTTTTCACATCTTTGTTTTTTTGGGGAACAAAAATTTTAAAGGTAAGTGCAGAACACTAGTGCACTAAAAGCTGAGAGAAAGTGAACATTTCTCTTGCTAGTTATCATGCCATAAAATTAAGATACGATACCTTTTAACCACTGGAGTAATGTTACCCATTACTTCCTAAAATGCTGAAAAGGCATGGACTGTATTACATGACAGTAATTTTCTTTGTTTAAATAGCCCCTCGTGTGTGCTCACAGCCAGATAATTTTGCCTCAGTACGTTGCAAGTAGAGCTCCCTCTACTTGCAAAGGCTTGGAGAGATTCTGCCTTTTGTTTCATTTGCTTCTGCTGAAATACAGCACTGTGCTTGCCTTCAGAATAGTTGCAGCAAGAAAAGAAAGAAAACACTGCTGAAACGATACTGTGGTAACATTAGGTCATCCCCTCCTCACAGTAGGGTCAACAGTACCTTAAAACATTCCTTGACAGAGGGAAAATCATCTTTCTGAGTGGTTCTTTCAACACCCAACAAAAAGATTCTGGGTTTGCCTACAGTAACACAGTATCCTTTTTGCTTTGCCAAGCCACATACCAGCAGGAGTTTGACTTTATCTTCCTTGAAAAATGGAGTTGTCAGCAGAGGTTGATTGTTTATGATGGGTTGTACAGGTAATAACATCAGATAGCTTCCAGGCGAGCATACTGCTTGAACTATATGAACATCAATAAGACACAGCAAAAATGAAAAGTATGTCTGGAAGTTTCCTTTTAGTGCCAGACAGACAGAGTGTTACAAAACCGTTCCACAGTTGTGCCTGTTGTGACCAGGAAAGCAAGTTGGTCCTTTCCATTGCAGACTGCCAGAAGCTGTTCCTGGGTTAATGAGTAAGATTTGGGGCTTGTTCAGATCTTTCTTTAGTCCTAAATAAAATGGAATCCTATCCCTTTATGTAACAATGATTCTAGGTTTGTGCTCTAAACTCAGTGATGGATGCCAGTACATGGATTTTATGTAGCCAGTGGGACAGCCATGTCAAAGCTGTCAAGTGCATACAAATAGTAACTATACCTGTGAGTATAATCTTGGAACAGGGCAGATTTTTTTATTTCTTTTTTTTTT
>VZRQ01010141.1:189367-245152 GCA_013397975.1 Machaerirhynchus nigripectus | reverse complement strand
TTTTTTTTTTTTTATCCCTGGAATATCTGAAGATCTCTAGAAAACACAGCGTGTATTTTTATATACAGCTGCACTACTACTTCATTGTTTACCTGTGATTTAAAGATGCATTCACCTCAGCCCTTTAAAATTGTACTAAGCAGCCACAGGTACAACTAAACCTCATTTAAAACCCAACCCAGATGTTGCAAATTTTGGCTAGGTAGTAGTGCTAGACACTTCTCTACTTTGATGCTCATGTAATTCTTACATTTTATTTTTGGATTGAGTCCCTGCCAAGTGCTGGAATATCTGAACCAGAAGAAAAGATATCTTCAGGTTAAAATGTCACTATGCCCATCAGTCACATTTCAATGCATAGCTATAGTTCACAAGTTATTCAGTAGTGCAATGAATAATTCCAGTCTAGAACTTTTCTTCAAGCTCCTTATTATTGGGTCTGAGACTAGTGTGACTGGAGGCGTGAATTTCAACTCTTTTAAAAAGACTTCACAAATATACAGGAATGAAATTCAGGAATACAAGGATGGATAAGAAAGTGATCGATCTGGTGTCAGCGCCACAGCAAACATCAACTTGTAATTATAACACTGTGAGCATCTTGTTGGCAGCTGCACGTCCTTGTCCAGTGAGACACAGCTGCATGTTTGGCCTGACAATGAAGTGTGTGGCATACAAAACTGGGCAGCACTTTTTAATAGCTGACAGTACCCATGGCTACCAAAAAAGGGTTTCATATGTGCTTGGACAATTAACTCCTAAAGGATGGAAAGCTCTGGGTTCGATGAATAAAGAGTATACAGGGTATGGAGAACAACAGTGCTCTGGTCTGCGACTCAGATGATGCTACAGCATTGTCTTCAGTACTACCTTGAGCTCTGTCATCAGAGAGATTACCTTTCTTTTTTATTAAATCAAACCTGAATGCATTCCCTTTCACTGTTCTCTCCCTACTCTCTAAAACTACCATGAGGCAAATGTGCTTTTTGTAGTATAAACAGTTACAGATTTTTCCAGCTGTAATTTGGGCAGCTCATAGAAGTAACGCTGTTTTTTAGAATCTTTCGCAAGGGACTTTTAAAATCTCATATTTTGACATGGATGTTTGGATTAAACAGATGTTAAAAAGATGAAAAGGCAAAAGTGAAACCAGTATGAGTAAAAGATTTTTCTTTTGTGCTTATATAGAATTTTTTTAAAATATAGTTATGATGTTAATGCCCACTAGCTTTAACCACTAAACACGAAAAACCCCAGAAGATTCATGTCTACCTGTTTACATTATAAGGCATAAGCACAATTCCCTTTTATATACATATACTGCTATTGTTTTTGCTGTTCACATTTCTTTTTTATATTCCTAGCATTTTTAAGTCCATATTTAAGGTTAACATTTAGTCCTCTGAGAAAAAAAAAGCTTCATAAAAATGTTCATTATCCTCATTTGCCCACATCAATCAAGTTTAATTGCTCAGTTAAATTGCCTGGTTACCTCAATTTGGAGACATTTAGATGTTTCTATCATTTCCCCTCACACCAATCCTCAACTTTAATAATAAAAGGCTGCTCTTCCATGCCTCTTGGCTAATTGTTCAGTTACAAGAGTGTGAGCAGTTCTGGCATTTGAAAGATGTGTGAAAGGCCACTTGTGAACGGCTTAGGAACACAGAATCAATGACATTTATATATTATGTGTTGTTTCTGTGCTTTACAACAGAAAGTGTAATAAAGTACAAATAGGTGGAAGAACAACTTTTAAAAATAATGTACATTTTTTTCTCTCTTGACTCCTATTGAAACTGTCTTGGTTTTCTGATCCAACTAGACCATTTTTTAACTGTCTCTCAGCAAACTTATCCTGCAGGAATAGTCACTTCCCCACCAGCCCCTCTGAAGTCAATAGCTTGTACTCTTAATTCTGCGGTGGAAAGAACGGGGGGCTGAGCACGTTTAATGTCAAAATTCACAGTGAAAATGAGAGACCGTAGGACTCATCTCAGGACCACAAACTCCATCTTTGAACAAAAAGATCCCCAATACCCTGACCACCCTCAGCAGACTGTGAAACACAAGAGTATGTGGAGCAGCGTTGTCCTTCAATTTGTTGCCTTTTTTTTTTCTTGACTCCATGTTTCATACCTGTTGGTTTTTTTCCTTTACTGTCTCATCTTCTGTTTTTGTTCTTTTTAGGTAACCTTTCTCCCAACTCTTATCCCCTACCCCCATTCAATGTCATTTCCCCCTCCTTTCCATCTTGATTCCTCTTTGTGAAGCTTCTATTCCTTCCACCTCTATCTTTCTAGTTCTTTCCTCTTACTCTCTTCTGGGTCTTTTTTCTTACCCTCTTATCTTCCTTCTCTACTTCTCTTCTCTGAGGACTCTCTGCCTTTGGCCTTTTCCTGTAGATTGGGCTCAACGGTACCTTTCATGAATGCTGATTATCCTGGCTGGAGTTCTGTGAGTATTACACCAGCTGAGTAGCTCTTCATTTGACTCATGCCTCACAGCCATTTAGCAGGAAAGGAGTGTCGCATCCAACTTTGACTGACAGCTGACTGGCAGGCACGAAAAGCAGCCACCATCTCTCATGGGAATGCTCAGAAGTTTGCAGAAGGAGATAAAATGTCAAACCACTGTGATCTGCAGCCTTTGCTAAGAGGTTTGAGAGATCAAACTAGATCAGACACAACCCCATTTTAGTTTGGAAAACCAAACTGTATTGCTTCTGCTTTGAATGTCATCATCAATAGCATAATTTCAGCATTCTGCGAGACAGATTCCTATAGACTATGGTGCCTTGGGCAGTATAGACTCTCTTTAGGCTCTTACCACAGGTGCATTAGCTCTACAGCTCACATAATGGTTGTTACCTACATGGGGGTCTGCTGCTCAGGGAGGCGGATGTTGTTCTCAGAGTTAAGCTGTGACTTTTCTTTTTTAAATTTTTTTTAACCCTTTCCCAACTGTCAGCATGCTTTGAGATTAGAAGTTTTCAGCTGCCTGTTGCTTCTTAGTATATATGCAGAGTGTGCTTTGTAGGAGCATGGCTGGTGGTGTGATAGTCATGTCACACGGTCCTCAGTGGCACCACAAAACCTCATCAGAAAATGGTTGCATCATTGTTGTGTGCAGTGGGGAATAAAAAGGGAAACAATTGCTTCTTGCTGGGTAGAGACCATCCTCACCAAAAATGTAGGTACTGTGAATCCTAACTTATACCTAAACCTCTTCTGGTTTACATAGTTTGACTGTAGCAAAATTAATGAGCACAAGGGAAAACACATATGCCATTTTAAAGCTAAAAATCTGGCCTATAATTTAGCTGCATTATTTCCAGACACAAAATAAAATGGAAAATCTTTAATAGAATTGCCAATGATCTGCCATGGGACTTCCTGGTTAAATGAAGACCTTGTTGTTGATTACAATTTGAAGCTGAAGCATACTAACCTTTCCGCTGAATTACTCCTCAGCAGAAGCTGGGCACACAGGAACACGAACTAGAAGTTGTAGCAGGCACTGTTCTTCCCTACTTGCTACTGCTGGCTTTCCAGTGCTTCTAAAATCAAAACTTAAATGCATACGAAAGAAACTTACCTTGCCAACATATTGGTAGTCAGTTCCTGTGTATTCCTCCAATAAAAAGAACTGATTCCACATCCAGCTCCTTTTGGAACGATGGAGGTCTTGCCTGCTGTTTCCAGACAACACCAAAACCTTTTCCTTTTCTGGAAAGCCACTAGTCCTCTTGGATAAAGGAGCTAAGAAACTTTGGTGGGGCTGACCAGCCCAAAACAGCAGCCAGAAGCAATGATAAGTTCTCATCTCGGCAATACAAGAAGGTCTAAATAATGATTTTTTGTCTTGTCCTCAAACTACCCTACTTCACTGCACTGGATCCAATCTCATGCCGTCTTCCTTCTTTAAATAGTCTTTGCAGTCTCAAAGGATCTCTGAAAAGAAAAATAACAACTTTTTTAGCATTTCCAAAGGTACTTAACTGTCATCACTGCAGCAAGTAAGTCTATAAAGTAGACAAGTAATAATGATTGTTGAAAACCTGGGCTGTTTCTGATTCAAAATGTTGCAAATGGTCCTTCAAGTGAGCTGAGTGAATCTATATTGAATAGGGAGAAGGAGTAATGATGTTTGGATTTAGGGTGTGTGTGGGTCCCCTTTAACCCCATTTGCTTCCCTTCATCAATAAAGGCAAGCCAGATATTTCTCTTTTTACTGCCTGAACTTTGGGATGTAACTGATTACTGTCTGATCGGGGATCTTGGTGAGGTTACCTTATTGCATTAAGGGAATGCCAGCAAAACTGCACACTGTCTTCCCAGGAGGCATTCTGTTGCTATAGTTATGGACTGAAGAGACTGGACTTAACTCCAGGATTTCTCCCTCACATTGAAGGAGTTTTGCCTTTGACTTCATTTAGAAAGGTCTGGCTTAACAGGTCAGTGAAATAAATGTGTGCATTTGTCATTATCTCACACATAATAGACCTGCTTGTTATTGCATAGGAAATGAAGTGGACACCTTGGTTTTCTCATTATCTCCTGCCAGAGTTTTGTACCGAGTTTTGAATCTTTACATACTTAGTTATATATGTAAATGCTTTCACTAATAACTTCTAAAAATAGAAAACAAACCGCAGCTATTTCATTGCTACCTGTGGGTTTTTACTAGCTACTGCTTCCTACTATTATTAATACAAAATATTGATGCACCTACAAAATAATTACGAAAATGATCTCTATCTCTGAATACTGAATAATTTTCAACATGCAAAAAGCTACAGATACAGTACCCCAGTGCAATGTTGATGGTTCTTCTGTTTTTAAAAAAGCTGAAAGCTTCTATTCAGAAGGAAGATGATATACTATGTGTCTCAGGTAACCAGTCATACAAAATGCCTAATGAACAGCTTTGGAACATTTTATAATGTGAAGAAATCAGAATTAGTTGACAGAAACAGTCCACAACATATATTTTTGTTCTAAACACTTCATTACACTTTTAGTTCAAACAGATCTATAACCTTAGATAAGGATAATTTGATTAACTTTCATTCGCTTTCTCACTGATGCTCTTTGAAAAAAAGTTTTGGTTTTTTTTTTTTTTTCAGTACTCTGATCAAAACACAATAAATCATTCTGAACCGGCTCAAAATTCAATACAGCATCTCTCAGTATTTGTAAAGAAAGACTGTGGAATGACAATCTGACTATACGAAACTGAAGAGAAAATTTTTGTTTGTTTGTTTCACTGCATTTCATGCAACACTACTTGGATCATATTCTATATCAAAGACCATTTTTTCCCCTATTTTGTCTATTCAAAGGTGTACCTCAGACAGAATTTAGCCTTTGAGCTATGCTGAAGGAGTTACAGCACCTACAATGCCTTGGGTTAGCTACTCTTCTGGCTGTTACTGGTCTTGGTAATAAATTGTATAAAATAACCCCAAGTCTCTTAGAGTTCCTGTTAGTAAATCATTTTCTATAAAGAAATACCACTTAGCTTTCCTATGAATGGTAGGTAATGGAACAGGACTGTTCAAACAATATTATTTTACTGCTTCAAACGGTAAAATTCTGTTAAGAGGTAACATCTACGTGAGGAGAAAGATTTTTAGCATTAAGAGGAAGAATGTAAATAGTACAATTAATTCTGAAGCATTTTACTTTCTTCTGGAAAAGCAGGAAGGGTTGTAGTTAGCTCTTGTTAGCCAGGGAGCTTTCTATATGAAAAGACAACTCTGTCCTGCAGGTCATGGGAGCTGTGTCCACACACGGCTTTGAGAGCTGTGAGAGAGACACAGACCTGGGGTGTATTCACACATACCTGTAACCACACACACAGAGGCAGAACAGTAAGAACAGAGCTGCTGCTCTCAAGCAAGACCTTCCCTGAGGAGGAACAGGAAAAGCTGGCATGACTAAGCTTTACAATGTGTTCAACAACTGCTTTCAGTGCAACTGATGGAGCAGTGGCAAACTAGTGTGCAGGTTGCTAGAGCAGGACACAGGCAGCAGGTTCAGCAGATTCAGGCACCAGGACAGGGAGAGTTGAGGTGGCTTTAACTTTCTCCATGTCTATTGTCTCTCTTATCCTCCTCCCGTACCCTTCCAACCCACGTAGGGTCTTGTCCTTTATCACTCTGCCAACATCCATTCTAACCCTGGCTCTCATTGGACTGTATTCAAGTGGACATCTTCCTTCATGTGATATGGAAGAGGAAATTGTGTCTCATACAACATTTTGACTTCCATTTTCTTGCCAGGTTGCCTTGGGGGGAGACTGGGGCCTGCCCAGGTGAGTTAAGTACTGCCCCAAGTAGGGGCAGACCCAGTGAGCTGCCATGTATCAAGATGCACGTATCATCAGGATCATCTGTGTTTGGAGGGCAGATGTGGAAAGATGGATTAGACAGTGGTTCTGCCTGTGCACTTGTGTCTTACCTTACTGGGCAGGCAGGGTCTGAGGTAGGGAGTGCAGCACATGAGCAAACCTACTATTGGTGAGGTCTGCATGGATTTTTGAGGAATAAGGGAGTGAAAATCATCACTTGACAGATGCCTCTACTGCTCATCCCACCACCCCTATGGTCAGATCCTGTGGTGGGGCTGCATACCTCTGCTCCTGCACATAACATTTCCTAAGAAGTGCTGCCTGGAGCAGCATTACCTAGACGGGATTTGTGCCATCCTTTTAAAGGATCAGTCCTTCAAACACCAATTGCCAGGAAACAATTATTCCTGCGGGGGAATTTTCTGCAGTTGAAGTCCGCTATATTTCACATCTCTGATGTCATGGGAAAGGTTTTATAGTGGCTCATGCTGAATTATAGCTTACAAGAATGATATCATAGCTGTGAAATACAGCCTTTTACTCTTCCCTGCAGAGATGTGTCCAAAATGCTGAAATAAGGGCATGATCCCGTAACGTCCTTCTTGACTGCACAGCCTGCATGATGCAGCAGAGCAGCTAAGCCGCAGCAGCTTCCCTGTGAGTGGCAAGAGAGGAGACACACCTTTGCAGACCCCGGCTTAAGCGTGCAATTGGGGTAAGTACCGGCTGAATCCAGGGCGTCTCTGCCCTATTGCTGCTGATTACTCTTTTATGGTTCATAGTCATAAATTCAGTTGAGTGAATAAAAAGGACAGAGCACTACACTCTGAGCTGAGCTTTTAGTAGAGTGAACTCTTGCGGCTCTTAAATGCCATTTTGTGCTCCAGTCTCAGTGTCTCATGCTCCAGAGAGGTCTCTGCCATGGAATAGTTTTTCTTGTACAATCTCTCTTTATTTTGAAAACAAGTAATTTACCAGGGAGATTTTACTTTCTTTAAGGGTCAATGTGCAAATATAACTGATGGGACCAGGGAATGGGGGCTAAAATTTGTTTTCTTCATTCACATTGCACAAAGACAGGTAAAAAGAGGCACTTTAAACATGGCATTTCTCTCAAACATCAGCTGGTTAGCTGGCTGGGGAACTTGCTGTGTTAATCAACTGTCAAGAGTGAAAAATAATTTTAGTGTACAACAGCCTCAGACAACTGGCTTAGCTCTGTCAGCTCAAATATATAGCAAATCTCAGCTTTTCACGAGAAAAGAAGAAATGTGCACATCCAAGCTTAAAAAAAATCCCAGTCTAACTTTAGCTATGACCACTGTTAACATAAAAGCAATGTCACTTGCAGCCGCAGAACTTTCTTCAGTGTGACAAGTTGCAGATCTGAAGTTTATGTTCACGACTCTTTGAAGGATTAACACCTCAGAAAATTGCTTAATCACTATAAATATCAACTTCAAAATTATTTCCCCCAGGTGATAGTAGTCATAGCCTTTCTATTCACCCTCTCCTCCAATACTTCATTAATGTAATGTCTTAATGTGAGAACTCAGTGCAAATTTACATCCTTCCAGAGCAATATCCAAGTACTTCAACTATAAATCAAAGAGGAAATGCACCCATTAGAGTTACTTCTATGAATCAGGGAGCCCTGCCCTGGAGATGCCTTCCTGGTGCAGTGACAGGCATCAGGTACAGATTCTTGACATGAAGAGGCCCAAAGAGGTTCCAACTCTGCTCCTGCTCAGCACTGTGGGTTGTAATGCTTTTACCAGCTGGTTGCTAAATAAACCAGACTAGCAAAGAGCCTTTGCATGAGAGGCATGGAGAGGGAGAAAAGATTTTCCTCATTCCTTTCTGTTCAGCCCCATAGTACTCACTCCATCAGCAGACTCTCAAAGGAATATGCTTTATAAAGCGTACTAGAGTCTGGACTTTAGGATAATTTCCTGTCTGAACACATGCGTTCAGTTATGTTTCTGTATGAATTTACACATCCTGGATGTTATGGGCTGCTGATAATTAGATTTTAAACAGCTTCTAAATAGGCTAGCAACCATTGGTGTCTCTAAAGTTTCTGATACAACCTTTATTCAGACAGAAGTGCCAGTTTAATAGATCCTTTATTCCCTAGTCAGAGAGGTACAGTGTCATTGTTTGAGCGTTGGATACAAAGCTTTGGAGATTTGGATTAAGGTCCATTAGTACACTGGAATGAACATCAATTGTGTTTTCGATAATGCACTGCTATTCTCACACAGCGACTGAATGAGGAGGTGAAAGTTAATATACGCTTTGGCATAGTATATAGGAAACTGAGCATGGGAAATGTTTTATGGCTTGAGGCATGATTGTTTATTTATTTATTTCTTTATTGTGACACAACAAATTGCATCAATCCTTATGGAGTTTGCTCAGTGTGAGGAGCCACTTTAGTTTGAATTCAGCCATTTTAGTTTGCTTCAGCTCTGGCTGTCAGGGTTGTCAGAGCATGGGGGGAGGGAGCATACACCTGCTACCTGCAGGAGGCAGCCAGGAGTGGGGGAAGCCTTGTCTCTAGGGAGGACTTCACCTGGCACCACCTGGGGCAGTCAGTAGGAGACACTCTGGAGGGGCTTCTCCAACCAGGCCGCGAAAAGGTCTCCGCCAATGGAAGGCAAAGAAAGCTTGGACCGGACCAGTGGTTCCCTGTCAGCAGGCAGACTTCGGGAGGGTCTGGGGAGTATAAAAACCAACTGTGTCCGGCCTTGCTGGGGCTTGGTATTGTTTGCTGTTCTTGTTCGCTCCCTCCTTTGCCCTGGCCCCAGCCTGCCTGCCTTCTGGCTCTCCTGCCCTTGCTGGTTCTCCCTCACACCTGTCCTGCCATCCTGGGCCCCTGACCGCCTTCCTGCCACTTTGCCCCACATCCTTGCCTGAGCTGCCTGCTTCCAACCCTGCTACGCCGATCAGTGCCTACCCTGCTGCCTCGATCCAGCCGTCACTGCCCGCCCTGTCACCCCAATCCAGCCAGTCCCTGCGACCCTGTCCAGGGTCCTGGTCCTCCTGCCCGAGCGCCCACTCACCGCGTGTCCGGAGCCGTCGCCGCGCGAGCCGCGCCTGTGGAGCCGCGTCCCTCCAGGAGCCACGCAGGCTCGCTAAGACCCAGCCCGGCCACAGACAGAAAGGCAGCATGCACACCCCTCCACCGCCCAGACACCAACAGCACTGCCCTGACTCCAAGGTGGCAATGCCCTCTTTTTCTCTCGATCCCCTCTCTCTCCTCTCCCCCATTCCTTTTCCATTTTCCTTTCTTTTTTTTTGGTCTCTTCTAGCCCTCTTTCGTTTGGGCAACTCCTTTTACTTTCTGTTTTTGTTACCAATAAACGGTTTTTCGGATACAATGTTTGCCTCGTTTGGCTTAATTTCATTCCCGACCATCCATTTTTAAAAGACCTCTCCGCAGTTCCCCACAGTGGAATGTGACACTTAGGTTCTTAGAGAAGACACACAGATACAGAGAATAGACCCTACTCTCGCATTCTAGCAGCTTACACTATTAATGCACAAGTATATGTGCCTTTACTTCCCCCAAATCAGGTCTAATTTAGAGTTCTTGGTGGAAGGATACAAACTAGTCCCTGGCTTCATCATCATATGAAGTGTTTACCACACCAGTGTCTTTGGCAGAAAAGGAGGGTTCTGCCCTGGAAACTCTACTCTATATTTATTTTTGTAGATGATGTGGGAACGCATTCTAGGTAAGGATCTGGTGATCTTTTGTTTGGATTTTACCTTATTGCAAAGCCAAGCCAAAGGAGCAATGTCCAAGTCCCTAGGAGAATTTGAATGAGTCAGAGAAGCCAAGACCCTAGGGTGTCCTTGGGGCTGTTCTCTCTAATGTGAAGAATGTGATTCTGCTAGCCTGGAGGCGAGACTGCAAGGAAATTATTAAGTCTTTAAGGAAAATCTGTAAATTGCTTTCTTACCATCGAGGGGGAAAGGTTAAAGTGACATTAGTTGCACAAAGAACAAAAAGTATTCCAGCTAACTTCAAAAAATAGAAGCTTCCCAACTTATCATATTCATATATTATAATAAATCATATTAATACATTTTCATATATAGCAAAGAATTTCTTGCTGGATATTTTCAGTAATAGCTAAGTTTCATGTGCTCAGAAGCTGTAACACTGCAGTCTTGTCCATAATTGACTTGGACTTAAAACGCTGTTGTTGAGTTTGAGCTTACTTTACAATTATGTCTCTCTTATGACCCTTTAAATCTGAAAGTCTTAATCTAATAATTTTCTCAAGTGTGAATAAGCTTTTACAGCACTGAAACCCAAATGCTTTCTTTTTTTTATTGTCCATGAGGCTTGCCTTTGTAAATATCAGTCATAAATGGAACAAAATGTCACTTTTCCAGTGCAAAGATAGTTGATGAAATTTTAATCTTCTGATAACTTTTTTTTATATCTTTGTTATATAAACCCATATACTCTGGTGATCATTCCTGTAAATACACCACTGAAATAACAAAACAGAACAGAGTCAAGAGAGAATTCAAACTGAAAGATTTGTGGATTTAAACTAGAGCTACTTTATGAAGACATCAAGTACACAATGTAATTGCAGCCAGCAGCCGTTGATTATAATGTCTTTCAAAGTCATTTTTTTATTCAGTTCTCTCAGCAGGAAAAAAGGTGCAGAACTATAAAAATAACTAAATGCAGCAGAAATACTAAGATAACTACTACCTCCATCCTGCACTGGGAACTATTAACATGGTGGTTTTGTACAATACAGCTGATTTAATCCTAGTGGACCTAGTGAGAGCACCAGGCCTCATAAAAGCCCACACTGACAAAAGAGGGAAAGTGAGAAGTGTATCTCCTTCTTTGGTTCATGAATGGCCATGGCAAAAGATGACTGTATGGATTTACTCAATAGCTGGTGAGTGAACTGATGATGTTCTTTGTCGGTTCTCAGAGATTTTGATTTTTTTTCACCTGGCATTTGAAAAGAGCCTTAGTGTCATATTGTTCCAGAGATGCCCCCTCTCAGTCTCTGTAGTTAGCCACGCTGGGAATGTATCTTTTATCCACCGTGCAAAAACAGTCTCAACACACAAGACAGAGGAATGGCACAGAGAAGGAAATCTTGTTTTCATTGTATGGCTGCATTAAGTGACATTTCTGTGGTCATTCAAGAATATCTGTGGAAGGGCTGGAACCTGGACCTAGATTCTTGAGGCTTACAGCACTATTCTAACCACCAGGTTATTATTCTTCCTTTCTGATGGAAGTCCAAGTCATCCTACCTGTGCTTTAAGCACCACAAGCACCTTTGCTGCACGTACTGGCTGGACATTGGTGTGAGCTGGAGAGTGTGTGGACACTGCAGCTGGAGCACCTGGAAAAGGATCTGACGTTCCCTGGGTGTGAAGGCAAGAGCAGCAACCTTATGTAGGTATCGCAGGCTGGTCACCTCTACAAGGAGTGATAAGGGAGAGGAAGGACAGACAGAGCTCTAGCTGATCCTGTCCTCTTTGTGAGCTACCTCTGTGTGGCACTAACAGGGAGCAGGAGCTGGTCTTGCAAAAGGCAGAAGAAGCAGTTTCTAATCTAAACCAGGGACAGGTATGTGCCTAGCAGATAATACAGATTAATACTGTAAATTATACTAAGTTGTTCCCTGACAGAGAGAAAACGAAAGCAGCCAAGCAATCAACTACGTTTCGTAGAAGAACAAATCAGTAGTGCTCCTACTGCTATGCATATCTGATAAGCATATTTTTTATTCTTGATGAATACCTTAATGGCAGAGAGTAACAGATGTGCATGGAACTAGAGCCAGAGTTTTCAGTAGCACCGAAAGCAACCCTGAAGCCATGAAAATGCTGTAGGAAAATCTTATTTCTTGTTGCAGTACTTGATAGAAGTCTGCAGTGTTGTCATCTTGTTGTCCAAGTTACTGTTGTTCTCAGACATGCAATAAGCTACCATCAAATTCTAAGGTTGTGATTTCCCCTAACCCTTTTTATTTATCTATTTAGGTATGTTAGAATACAGAACTAGCAGGCTCTTCAAAACAGGCATGTCATCAAAAAGAAATTCAGTCTACGCTACACATCAAAATTTGATGTCTGAAAAGGAGCCTAGCCTCCCTACCCAGGTAATAGAAAGACTCTTAGGTGACCATCAAGTGCCTAATTTAAAGTGCTTTGTCTCCCACAGAAAAAGCTTCATGGTCTGAATACCTGTTGTTGTATTTCTGTTTAGACACTGAAATTTGGAAGTCTCCTAGACAGGCTCTTAGAAGTGATCAATGACATTTTAGGCTTTTTGTTGTAAAGAAAAATAGAGCTATTTTAAACAAGACTACAGTCTGAGAAAGGTATGGGATGCTGCCACTCAAAAATATCTGGTAAGGAAACGATTAAAAATCTTTGGACATATTAAAGAAACCCGGTCAGCTTCTCCCTTAAAACTGTTTTTCTTGCTGTAGGGGAGATATCATGCTTTGCTTTATTCCACACGCACTCAGCCTACCATTTATTAGGTATCTACCTTCATGCCATCTGAGGAAAATTATCAACAAACTCCCATAAATAAGACAGAACCACAGGCAACAGATCCTTTCTGTGCTGATCAGCAATTACTCAAAGCCAAAGTGCCAGTGATACTCTCCAAACACAGGAGAAAAATCTGGGCTTGCAGACACTTTAGTGGCATTGCAGTGCTCCCTCAAGTATTGTAGTGTCATAATGAAGGCAGAGGCTATACTGCCACATGCATAGCCAGGAATAAAAGAAAGGAGGAGGTAAGGTGTCTTTTCAATAAGCACAGGCGTATCTTCTCATCAAAGACTGACTATTTTTGACAGTAGCAATTAGGCAGTTCAGTAACAAACACAAGTAAAAGAAAATTCTTTGACAGGAGTGTTCTGGATGTGCTTTGGGCAGTGTACGTTGTTGTGAAATATGGTATTAATTGCTAAAATCCTGATTTACTTCCTTCAGAAGAAAGATACTGTAACGACAGAACCATTTTAGCAAGTGAGGGCAAACAGGTAGGCAGAGTCCCCACAATTCTAATTTAGGCATGTTAGAACATATGCACTTTTCCTATGTACAAAAGAGATTATTCTTTTCTACTTTTTATTTACAACTGTCTGTAACTTCACATTTCTAGGGTAGCCACAATCCCAAAAGGGATGGCTGCTGTCCCTTTTTTTTTCTTTAAGTGACCTTAGTCCTTTCTGCCTATGTTTCGCCATTCCCCACTACGCGGACTCTCCTCGGTACCCCTGTTCCCAGTGTGACCCACTTCATCTGTGGTAGAGCAAAGCAGTTGTCTTTCTTAAGCAGTTTTCTATTCACCAGCTGCTGCTAGCATTTTCCCCTCTACTAGAGGCTCAGTGCTCAGTACATTTCTCTTGACTTCTTGACAGAAACATATGCTAATTTCCCACTCTGAAGTTAGGCGGAAACAAGCTAGGTGGGACATAAGGTACTGGAACCTAGGCATGATAGAAATAGCTAAACTTTGACTTTGCATTTGATTGTAAGGAACTTTCTTATCTCTCATAGGCTTTCATGGCCATTTACCAATGTGAAATGGGTGCAGAGTGCTACCAAATCCAGAAACGCTTGCAATACTCAGCTCAGTGTGGGCAAATGAACTCCATTTGTGCAAATACGCTCCAACAGGAGAAATCAACTAGAAAATAAAGAGATGCCCATTAAGACTGATTTCATTATGAATGTGCTATTAAAAGAACTGTAGATTAGGAGGTCATGTCTCTTTTTTGATGAAAAGGTCTGTTACTTCTTTGATCATGATAGTAACTGGCTACACTAAAACGCTATAGATTCTCTAAAAGCTTCTTAGTGTTACCCTTATTAACTACACAGCTTAAGAAGCTGTAGCAAAAGAGAGGAGAGCTAATGAAGATGGGCTGGCCTCCATTCTTAGATCTTTTGATCCTACTTGTGATCCTGTTAAGGACCCAGGAGACCTTCTCAAGCAGGGCTAGACTGGATGGCAGAGGGTGGAGATAGCCACGAGGATAGCCCAGGAGGACTAGCATGAGAAAGCAGCTGCAGCAGCATGAGGGATTGACCATTTCTGAGTGACTTCAGAGTTACTAGGACTGAATAATGAGTATTAAAATGGGAATAAGGCATGCTTGTGGTTCATTCAGGGTGAATAAATACCATGCCATGCTGGCAGGGATGTTCTAGCAATTTGACAAGTAGGACATTCTGTTTCCAGCAGGATGATATTTATTCATTGTTCAAGTGCATGGCAGAAGCAGCTACACTCAATCTGTGATTTCAGGTGAGGCAATAAACTTTACCACTTCAGTGTATATTTCCAGCCAAGATGACTCATTACTTAACTGAGGTTTTGTGAACAGTGAGTGATGTTTCTGAAACTCTTGAAGTTTCATGAATAGGAAACATGCATACTTGCTTTTCAAATCACTAATCTGAGAGGTGGCTTTCTTCTTTGAGAAGGGCCTTTTAATATGTTTTTGCTGGTAATTTTATGTTTCTCAGAATATGAAAATGTATAAAAGAATAATGTTACTTGTGACTGAATAGCTTCTGAAGTATTTAATAATGCCACTTATGTCACTAGTTCTTTGAAAAACCTTAATGAGTTGCTTAATTAGAAATACTGAGGAAATTCGAATGGCATATATTTTTTTTTTCTCTTGGTTCGTACAGCTTTGTATACATACATTGTGAAAATCAAATACTATACAGGTGCCTAACTCCTTTGCTTGTATTGTTAAAGAATACTCCTCTAGTGAGGAGTTTTCTCTGGGCATTGAAACCAATAAAATGTATCTGATCAAATCCCTGTAAAAATGTTTCTTCTTAGGAAAGGAAAAAAAAAGAAAACTACATCAGCAAAGACAGGAAAGACGGCAATCTGAGTTAAAACAATTGGTGTTTCTGGTATCATTCTTTGCAATTATATGTGGTATCTCTTTGGGATATAGAGTTTGTATTTTTTGCAAGTGGAGTCTATAATGGAATTACTGAAATCTTCCCCTTGCGTAATGGAGACTTGAATATGGTGCTTTATTTTTAAAATCTGTTCCACACAGACTCTTTTCTATTGTTTTCCACGTAAGGGAGCTGGAGCCATGCTGCAACTCTTAACTATATTGTTAATGCTAAATAACTGTGATCATCATATGCAGCAAATTGGGGATTAGAAGCTTCTAGGACAGCTCTGCTTTTATGTTTTAGACAACTGAAGGAGCTAATCCTAAAAATACAGAACGTATGATTCAAGTGGTTGTTCTCGGTCCAGGATTCAGTGGAACATTGCTCTGTGCAAGCCAATGAAGACAGCAAAATTGGCCTTTGCTCACTGGAGTTTTTGATTTTGATTCTGAATTAATTCCATGGAGTTGCCAGGATTGATAGCCAAGATCAAAAACACTGGAGAAGTAGCTTGGGAGGAGCAGAATTAAAAGAAACCATTTCTGTATAATTTGAGCTTTTATGCCTGTAAACAGATGTCTCTGTGTAAAAAAACAAAGAGATACTAATCTGGACAAGAGAGACTTACTTCTGTTTCAGAAAATCCTTTACATCAGGCATTCCCCTGAGCAGTTAATGCTCAAGAAAATTATTTCCAGTAAGGAAAGAAACGTGACCAGCTGAGGTGCCAGTACAATCTCTGATGCTTCCCTTCTCATCAGAGAGGGGTAAATCATCTATTATTTGATTAATGCAAAGACGCCATGTGTCTTAAGTATTATCTTGAGCCAAAACTAAACTTCTCTGATGCTCTTACAGAAAGCAGTGAATAGAAACAACCAGCCTCAGTCTTGTCGAAACTGTTAAGAATTTTGTGTCAGTAAAGCCAGCATGTCACTCTTAATTTTTTAAAATGTTTCTTAGTTCCACTATTGCTTCTTTCAACTTTTGCTACTCTTATTGGCAAAATTTCTGTTAGCCTGATTTTAGTGACAAGAGCTTAAATGACTGTAACTTAAATATGACTTGAAGTAAGCAAATGTTTGCTGACTATATTCAGAGAAATCCATGCTTTTGCAACAAAGAATGCAATTAATTAAATTTCAAACATTTCTAAAAATTACAGTTTTTTGCACTCATAATATGTTCCACTTCAGTATCTTAAATATTACATGAACTTCTAGTGCATTGTGACTGTCATGAGCTTGGGCTGCTTCCTTCTGGAGAGATAAAAGCCTTCTTCCTGTCAAGGTCACTTAACTTTGATCCTAAAGTCCTCCCAGTTTCTGCTTTCCTGTTTCCTTCTCACCTCTAACTACAGGCAACTGATGTAAGCTGAAAATTGTCAAATTGTCCTGCAAACATGAGTGTTTATTCACCTAAGGTACCCACACAGTCTCTGTTACCAAGGAGTTTGATCACTTAATAATCTTTACTGTATTTATCCTCAGTGTAATTCTGTGGGAACTGTGAAGCTACCATTCCTGAATATAGAAAGTGAATGTAAAGACCAGACCCTCTATGGCATTTAGAAACCTCACTCTTAAATGCAATCAAGTCAATGGCATTTAAGCATCTTATACCCTGACATTTTAGACCTAATGCAGAAACAGAAGGCTATAGGGACACCAAAAAATCTGAGAAATTATTATAAACTGAACATGGATAACTTATAAATACATAGGAGTTACTTTGTCACTACTCTGTAAGATTTAATATTTTTCTACATGAGTCTTGACAACTTTCCTTTTATTGATCTCTTCTTAAAGAAGCTGTAAGACATTTACAGTTTTATGACATTTCTTGCCTGCTGGATGAAGACAAGTTTAAAAAGAAATTTAGGTTACACCAGCAGTTTATTATCCCTATCTACACATTATCTATTGAATTGTCTTGTGATAAAATGTTGTTTCTTCAGTTACGTAAGAAATCCATAATTTATCTGTTTTAAACCAGGAATTAGATTCTTTCTCCTATTTAAAGCCCTTCCAACTTAGCCACCACACAGGTGTTGGGTACACACAGTTTATATGAGGGGAAGTCTTCCCCAGAATTATCTGCCTCTTCTCCTTCTCGTAATTGCTAACCAATACCCCTTTCTTCTGATTTATGGCAAGCTGTTTTAGATTGTAGGTGGTAAGATGACTATTTTTCAAGTATGGGCACTTGTAAAGCAGTAGGGATTACCCAAGATTCAGTCTGTCTATGGAAAAACAAGATTCAATCTACTTCAATCTAAGATTTATGGTTTTAGATTTTCATTCCTTTCTGTTTATAAATGCCTGAAGTTTGTCACAAACGTGACACATTGTCACTTAGTACCATATTCCAAGTGTTGAGCTTATATGTGTATATATATTTATTTAAAAGAATGTATATATTTAAGCCTGTACCTGTGTGCTATACACTACTACCTAAACTGATAATTGGTATAGTAATGCTACTATTGTTGGTAGGAAATGAACTTCAGTATCAGTGCTGAATAGCTCAAGCGTTTCCTTGATGTTAGTATGCAGAACAGGATAGAGGCTTAAAACCACAAGTCACTGTTCCTCAAAATGGAAGTGTGACTTTATCAGATGTGAACAGCTGGAAAAAAACACCCCAAGTGTTTGGGGGAATAACATGGGACACTTTTACTGCAGTTTATTTGGCTGTAACTGGAAAAAGAACAAGTAAGAAGAGTTTTACTGACATAAACATTGATGTAATGGGCATGTACAAGACTGCATCAGCAGTACCAGTGTCAGCACAGCTTTTATAGAACCTCAGGAAATGTTACCATTGCTACCAAAATATTGCAGATTTTGTTTTACCTTAACACAGGGCACTTTGGGTTTGCCTGGTCCTGAGTTTACATTAGCTTGTTTTGGCTGAATCAGCAATTGCCCAACAGATGACTTAATATCCAGCCTATTTTTGGTGTTATCTTCACTCTGCGAAATTGCATGGTTTTACCCTAAAGAAATTACAGCATGCATGTTGTTCCAACACCTCTTAAGTGAATAACCGGTAACTAAAGTTGGGCACTAATTAAAAAAGTGATATTAACAGACTGCAGAAAAACCCCAAGCAGGCCTGGGACTGACTAAAGATATTCCTCCAAGTGAAGAATTTAAGGTGCTAATTATTTGCTTTTGCTATTCATAACAAAGGTGAGTGTGATATAAGAAAAGGAGGTAGATACCAGGAAGTTGGTGACTAACAAATTGGGTTGTATTATTAATGGGGATTACCAATAATTAGATAACACGGACTACAAATGTTAGCATCATTGTAGCTGGACTTGGAATAACTGTTTGATTAATTTTGATTTTACTGCTGAAATAATAATGAGACCAACAATAAACTCTAATTGTTGGCTCTGCATAAAAGGTGTGTCCTCCTCTGCCCATAATGAGATTTTGACTGTAATACTCTTTGTCAGATGGGCAATTTTTATGCGGCAGAAGTGTGGAAAAAGGGAAAATAATAAGTAGCAGCAAGGAGAACGAGGAGTGGCAGCAAAGAGGCTTCTAGCTTGGCAGCGCTTCAGAGCTGGGACACAGCTGGTTATCCAGCTGTGATCCTGGGATGCAGCCAGACAAGGAAGACTCAGGGCACACCCCTCAGATGTACCTTTTCATGCATTTATATTAATCTCATGCCAGTGGCACTCTGACATACCGACTGTCAATGCAGGAGTTGGGTTCCAGCCCAGCAGGGGATTCAAGTGGGTGTCCCTCCCCTGTGCCATCCTCTCGGAGCAGCATTGAAGGCAGGGCACTGTGTGCAGTCATGAGGGCTGTGACTGCCCTCTTGGTCACAAGATAATTTTTGCTCTTGAAGCAGCCTCTATTCTCAGCAGTTTTGCACCACAGGGACAAGCCCCATGCCAAAACAGCATCAGTTCATTAGTCAAGGCTGACTGAAACTGGGAGCCGCATCTCAGAGGCGCAGCCTGTATGGAGGCCTGAGGGAACCGTGGATGAGGGTCACTTTAGGCAGCCTTGCTGTCTGCCATGCTCTGGGGCCTGAAGTGGCCTCTGACAAAGTCTAGGCAGTCCTGAGGAGCTCTATAGTCACCACACCAGCCTGGGTTTTGCAGTTTAGCCTCTACCTCTCCAAATCCAAGACCTTCCTTGGACATGCACCCACAGCTGATAAAGTACATGAGCAGAGCTCCTAAATTCAGTTCCTGTGCAATGAAGTCTGAGGGAATGTGTCCTTCCTGGCGGCATCTGGGGCTTCTGAAGTTCCTTTATCAGCTCCTTAAACAGACCCTCTGGTAAATACAGGGAATTTGGGAGTGGTGGCTGGGTCCCTAGTCATATACAATTGTAGCACAAAGTGTGACAGACAAGTTGGTTTCCTCAGTCATAAAAAAACTAAAAAGCAACATGCCTCACTGCTCTTGAAAGCTACACAGGGAAGGAGAGCATTTCACTTCAGTGGAGTTGCATACCCATTGAACTGACATGGTGGGGAAAGGGCCAGGATGCAGTTCCTGTGGGGGCTCCCACTTAAAAGGCACTCAAGTCATGTGTCTTGAATAAGCATATGAAGGAGAATGAGTTGTCTTCAAGGAAAAAATGGCAATGTCTGGCCTGCCTTGCCATTCCTTCTCAAATAGGTGAGTACAGTATATCATCCCTGCTTAAACTCTGCATATTTTGTTAAGCCTAACATTTGGATTTATTAATAGTACAACTTCCCTCCTCCATTCCCCCAAGATAAGAATTCAATCTTTTTTTTCCCAGAAGCCACATTTCTATGCATACTTATGGGGAGGCAAGGTTTGCAGAAGGTGACTCCCTACAGAAAATGTGTGGCTTCTTAATGTCAATTTGTTTCTGCATTTGTTGGAGGACCCTGTAGTAATCTGGATGAATACTTGCTGTAAATTGATAACAAGATATGATGTCCTAGAAAGTATACGCTAGCATAAAACATGAGGGAAAAAGAATCCTCATTCCATTTTAAATTAGCCAAGTTGTTACAAAATGGAGAGATTTCCCTTTGTGTTCTGAAGTAATTTATAAGGTGGGAATTTTTATTACAGCTGTTTGGTGAGTGGGATGGGAAAGAGACAGATAATGGATGAATGTGCTTTTTCTGACGTGGAGGGATGTAAGCACAGCTTGTGGCTGGGGGAGAAAAGAAGATTAATTGTCAGTTGGTCTACTGTGCAAAATTTTGACAAACTTCTATGTAGTATAGTGTGGAATCTACACTTTTTAAATGTCTTTTTCTTTCCCTGGGTATATGTGAACATAATACTTGTAGTGCTAGGTGTAGCAGAAAGGATGCTAAAATGCAAAACTGCAGGAAGAAAATCAGAAATAGAATGGGTCACTATTTTGCTTCTGAACATTTCAGAGCCTGGGAGGGATGGGAAAGGAATGGCAGGCAACTTTGGCTTGGTCAAACAATCTCCTTATGGGTTTAAAAGGGAGTGTGTGCTTCCATTGCATCTCTTTCAGCCACTGTGAGGGGATAGTACCCCATGAACACTCCAGGTATCTAACCTTATTCCTCATCTGCCTGGCTGGGTAAAATCAACCTTGTGGCTGTGGGTCAGTCCTCTTCTGCCTTTTACAGCTGCACTTGTTTAGTCACGATTGGCTTTTTATCCCAAATTGCTTCTAATTGCACTTTAAGGCTGTTTTATCCTACTTCATTTTCATCCTAATAGTAGAAGGGCAAAATCCATAAATTCTATTTTAGACAAGGGAAAAAGATCTGAACAAAATTTTAAGCTGTTTTTTATACTTCCTGTTATTTATAGGCTTGATCTCCAACCCCATGCCCCAGCTCACCTCTGTACCAAACCACATTAAGCCTTAACGTGAAAATCTTTAGGGTGAGATCATAAAAAATAAATAGCTGTTTACCCATGAGTCCTTTCTATTGTTTCTCTCTCTTTTTTTTTTTTTTTTTTTTTTTTTTTTTTTTTTTTTTTTTTTTGTTTTTTTTTTTTTTTTTTTTTTTGGTGCTTGTTATAGTATGTCTGTGGTTTAATAGGATCAAAGTAATCTGACTTTTGTATTCTCATAGCTGGTCACAGGCTCTGTGAACATTTTTCAAATTCAACCTTCCACCCAGGACATGTACTAGCTCTCAAGGAGGCATAAAGAAAACATCCCAATCCGGTGACTGCTGCAGATGTGTTCAATAAAAGCAGAGCTGTAACTACACAAATTACCTTTGCTGCGCTGCAGGGTGCTGCAGAACTGCTGGAATGAGTTTCTCCCTGCCACACTTTTCATTCTCTCTGCTGGTTGCGAATGAATACAAATTAAGAAGAAATCCCCAAAAGAGGTTATAGGCCTATACAAATATCTTACAAGAGAATTGGGCTGCTCAAGCAGGTTCTTTTATACATTGCAGAAAGTTTTAGGAAGAAAGGTATGTCACCTTAGAAGCCTGAGTAGGGCAGGAATGCGAGATGATTAGACTAGCAATTTCATTACAAGTCTTGCAGTAATTGTTATTTTAATTAAAGTCCCAGCTCTTGGAGATGGGTTAATGTTGGAGAAATTCCATTTTCTTTTAGGAAAGCGTGTTTCTAGTCTGATGTTTGCCAAACAATATTTGGAAATATAACCTGTCTCCTAGCCTGCTAGCTGGGCTCAAACGCAATGAAAGCTTATCTGAATGTACAAAGCGTTTCCATTATTTGAGACAAAACACCTCTTGAGTGGAAAGCCAAACTAATACATGTTGGAGCTGGGCCCCAGACTTTCAAATGAGGCATGGTTAATTCTGGATGTTTAAATTCAAGACCTGAAACGTGCTGAGATTGAGAACGACAGATGGAAGAGGCTGTGGCAGCCTGTCGTGGGAAGGAGGGTGTGGTAGGGGTGCGAAATACCTGTTGTGACCAGGAGGAACAAAGCAGTTGTAGCAAACTCGATCTGCTAGGTGCACATCCAGCAGGAGCAAAAGCATGCTCTCTGCCAGGGAGTGAAATGCTATTAGAGAAAAATTGCGCTGTCACCTTCTACTGCTGAATCCAGTTTCTTGCAGAGACTGATTTACTCGATCTTATGGCACCAAAATGCCATTAAACAATGTATTCAAAATTGTATGAAGTGAACTAGGCCCTGGTTTCGAGACCTCTATATCTGGCTGAGGCTCAGGAAAGTTCTTTCACCACTGGCACGCTCAGCTCTGCAGGGTTTTAAGAAATTCATCTGCTTCCCCTTCTCTGGTAGCGACATAGAGAGGAACTGGTTGTATTTTGGCTTTGTGGAAGCAGGATTTTAACCATTTTCCATACTTACAGGTTTATTTCTCCTAGCAACTACTTTGTAGAGTCTCTCCTGCTGCAGAAACCTGGGAAATAAGACCAGGAGTTTACCTACACGAGAGAAATATGCTGCCACTGTTTGTTTGTGGGGTTTGGTTTTTTTCCCCCTCTTGTGAATTTGCTATGCACAATCAATTACAAAATGCCATAAAAAGAGCCAACATGAAAGAAATTCAAAACCCTTAGTGGAGTGCTGCCTTTAAAAGTAACAACATTTTGGCTTCAGGCCAACCATGCTGAGAACAAATGGAAGAAAAAGTCTCTTAAAATATTTAATATTACACAGTGGATTATACTGGATTACAAATAATCAAACATGTCTGTTTATTTTTAAAAAGACATTAATGTCAAATGCAGTTCTGTAGCTTTCATGTTTGTTTGCTACTACTCAATAATATTTTAATAAAAGTTTCTTACTGGTGAGAAAATAATACTTTATTACTCACTGGATTTTGCCTTTTTCTTATGCCTACTCAAATTCAGAGGATTTCTTACATTTCTTCAAGAGGAGTAGGATGGAATCCATTTCCAATCAGCAAACTGTACTTTCTTCCTTCCCTACCTCATGAAACCTGTCACAAACCCATGGAAGATGGTCATGGAGTGACCTAGTTTGTTGGATCGAATCATTGGTGAAAACATGCCAATTTTACATAGTATCTGCTCTGGCATTAGGTAATTTGATGCCTTTTCTACTTCCAAACGTGGCTGATAACAGATCTCCACTTACATAATTGGCAGAGTTTTGGGAACAAGCTTTATTAATTTGTCTGCTTTATAAGGATGAGTACATCAGGAAGAACGGGATCAAGGAATGGAGTAAGAGTGGCTGTTATGAGGGATTTTTAATGGATTAGTGACATTTGAGGAAGAAATTGGGTTCCTCAAAGTGCAAAAGCACCTTTCAGATTATGGAAGTAATATTTGTCCAACCATTGAAATAAAATAACCAATATGATCAGTGTTCCTGGACAGAGAATTTGGACCCTGAGGCTCAGTATTTAAAGCCTTTGAACCTCCTCTCAGCTGCCAGCTGACCCTGGTGGTGCCAGAATTCCCCAGGCACTTGTACTTCTGTCATCAAAGCCCTCCAGGTGCGTGCACTTCTGCTATTGAGAAAGGGCAAAATTATGCAAATCTGATGCAGGCAGGCAATGTGGCAGCTAACACTTGGCATGATTCACAAACTAGACCCTCATTTTCCTATTTCCCCTCAGGAGCCTCAGCTGGGACATCAAAATGTGTCTGTCAAATTGGAACAGCATGCAAGTCCATTTCCCACCTCCAGCCACTGTGATCTGGTGGGGCTCTCAGAGTGAAATCCTCTCCAACTGGTTGTGCTAAAACTGAGTACCACACTCTAATATTTATAGCTCCCAGGCTGCCCATCTGACTGCACAACCACCACATCCGAGACCCTTCTCCAGACTTTCTTTGACGTGGTAGCAAAGGGAAAGTCTTGGCTCAAGTTCTTTCTCCTGTCTCTTTTCCTTTTCCCTGCTCCTGCCGAAATGGATGGAGCATAAAGGGCGGTGCAGCTCTACCTTACACAACTGAATAGGCTCAGATGGAGGAGCAAAGTCTTGTCCACATGTTCTCTCTCAGCTGCAGCTGTGTTGGCTTAGTTTCTGTCACCAAATGCTCATCTGCACACCCTGCCAGGAGAGAAGGTTGTTAAGCTGTACTATGCCTTAGCCCATCTCAGTTGAAATAAACTCATTGTAGCTTGCAGATCTCAAAGCAAACCTATAGAGCTGACACAGAGGAGGTGGGTAGGGCTCCAGGAAGGGGTCTGTGTGAACAGTTCTGAGAAGGTGGCCTGCAGGTGGAGGAGTGAGGATGTCTCCTTCACCAGCACGGCACAGCCAGAAGAGGATATAGGAACAAGACTTCAGCCACATTGAAAAATGGGGGCTGATGCAGCTTCTGTGGAAAATTGATGAAGGGACTGAATTGTGACTGAACTCCTGTGCTTGCTTGTATTGCCTGGCCTAGTCTGCAAGATGACAATTTAGCTATTAAGGTCTAATAACAAAATGGAAAGCTTAATTATAAATGATGAAATGTTGCATTAGAGGTTAATAGAACAGTCTGAAAAACAAATCTGTTGTTGCATTTCATCTCCCTGTTAACAAATTACTGGTTTGTCAGTTGCCTGCTTCCACCCTTCCCTACTTTCTTGCCGTGTTTTTTGTTTGTAATGCAGTTGCTCTTATATTATCTGTCTTTTCTTTGAAGATAACAAAGTATAACTAAGACTTAGCTACACAGCTTTAGCTGAAATATCTCATGTTGTTGCTAAAACCACATCTTCTGCTTCAGTCATGCAGAAATGGATGAAATGGGAATCAGACTTAGGGGATTTAATTGCAGTGCCAAAAGGCAGGAAGAGCCCTGGGGAATCAGCACCATCTTTTAGCCTTCCGACGTTGACACCTGGGAAATTTGAGATGAATGCATCGGATGGAACAGAGCTTGCACATCATCTCCATAAAAATCCCCACTGTTTCCAGTTTCACTGAACACTGTACACTTAGGCACTTCTGCCAGAGTTGAAAAGCACTTTACAGGCACTGAGAAGAGCCTTGCAACACATCTTTATGTTAAGTGCTATCTTTATTTAAAAGATTGAAGGGGGAAGGAGAAGAGGGAAAGGAAGCCAAGAGGGAATAGTGCCGAGAGGGACTTATAAAAATACTTGTGCAAGTTAACTTAATGGGAATTAGGCACCCATCTGACTTGAATGCATCCCGTGAAGGAATCTAACTCCTGTGGATGAACTCCCTCAGGGACTTTTGTAAGTCTCTTGAAGTAACATTAAATCTTTGTAAATCTTATACAGAAGAGTATGTCAAGTCTGAGCCAACTGTGATTATGGTTGAATGTTTCTACCTCTCACTGTAGTAAATGGGACTTGTGGCTATACAAGAGGTCAGCCCATCCAACTCTAAGGAGATGACAGTGAGCCAGGGTAACCCAGAAGCCTGCCACACTAGCTGGCCAGGTGTGCTCAGACATGAAAGGCTCCATGTGCTCTGACTGTGTGTTCAGGATCAATATTTACTTGGTACTGAGGGTGGCCCTCGGTGGCCCCCAAAAGACTAAGTCACCTCTGGGGTGACTTGCACATGCCACTCTGTAATGGAGCAGGAAATACAATGTAGCTCATCTTACACCAGCAATGAAAGTAGTGCTACTTCTTGGTATAGTTAATGGCAGGGTAGGGAAGGCACTGAGGCAGAGAAGACTACAATGAAGCAACCCGCTTCCTCTGAATTCTTGAGATACCTGGCAGCTTGTTTGTGCCCAAGTTCGGAAATGTTCAATATTTGTGATGCTAAGTTTTTTCTTCTTCTGGTCTCCATGATTATGCATAGTCTCTAAACAGCTCGTTCAAATTACAGGATGTATTTTAAAATTTCTTTGTCTACTCAAAAATCAAACATCTCCTTTCCCCCAAGATCTCAGCAAGACAGCTGGCAAATCCACGCTTACAGGCAAAAATTACAGAAAACACAAAAAGTACATGGACAACAAAAAATAAGGTAGGAATTCAATGTAGTGTACTGCACTCCCCGAGCACAGCTATAAAGCTAGCTCAGTATAGATGAGACCCTGTCAGAGCTTTTGAGACCTCTTCATACATTTTACAGTGTGCTGCAAAACTAGCAGGCTTGGCCCCAGTGCTTCTCTGATCACGAAGCCAAGAGAAAAGCAACAGCAAAAATGAGAGCTGTATATGAATGCTGATACAGTGAATGCTGTAGAACCTGCTGGAGCATTATTGCTGCATGTACGAGTGTGCCTGTTTGCTCAGGTGTGAATATATGTATTACCTCCCTTTGTTTACATGGATGCTTTGGTTTCCTGTGTTTATACAAGCTTGTTCTAAAGCCTGGCACATCTCATCTTTGAAGCTGTGATTCCTGCAAATTCCATCCAAGCACGCTGCCAGCAATCCACAGCTGTACACAGCAAGAGCAAGTGAATAAACCAAGTGTGACTGGAAGGAAAGCAAAGCTGCTTTGCTCTTGTGTGAGCTTTCTCTTTAGTTCTGTGAAAGACCCAATTTAGCAGAGCACTTTACTTTCAAACTGTATGCTTTTACTGAAGGCTGCTAGAGGACCTAAAGATAAAGATGTACCTGAATGCTTTGCTGAATTGAGGCCTAAAAAGGAGAGCATAACAGAGAAAATGTTGATCATTATCTAAGAAATGATGGGCTGGCATCATGCTGATAGAAGTACTTTTTCAGTGTACATAAAAGCAGTAGGGATTACAGGTGAGGAATGGATTTCTGCATCTTATCTCTCACTCATTGAAACAAATGGTTTTATGTTTCCAGCAAGTTTATTTAACTTTCTCTTCCCAAACAGGCATTTTGGTTTTGAGTCAGGTAGGAACAAAGGTGAATGAACTCTTCTGATTGTCCTGCAAGTTCAGAGTGGCCTTAGTATTTCTCCAGTCACATTTTTTTTTTTAATGTGTTGGCAAACCAGGAGTAGAATGTCTGTTTATACTCTGTGCTGGAGACCAGCACACCATTTGCTAAGTACAGAAGCATTTCTGAAACTAGGAAAAGCAAACAATGTTCTGGGAACATAAATGTCTTCCCTGGTTAACAATTTCCCTTACAGAGAAAGAGAAGGGAGAGGAAAATTTGAATTTGAATGTGCCCCCACTCCACACACATGCATATACACCTCCTGCCAAAAGATGCATCTGGTTCTATAAAAATCCCAGATCCTCTTGCATGAATGCAATTTGAAGTCATAGGTTTGCATAAGAACCAAATCCTCAGCCAGAGGGCTGTGAAGTATCTGTCAGCTCCTCAGCTGGATGCATACAGAGAGAGCTATTTAGAGCTGATGTTGCTGCTTGGAAGACAGGGGCTTGCTTATCTTTTTACTTCTGTGCACCTGTGGCCTATCTTGCCTACATGCTTCTACTGACTTTTACATTCCCTTGTTTGAGCTAAGGGCAACTTCAAAAGCAAGTGGCTGGTGTTTGGGTGCTCTGACCCTTGGGCACAGCAAACCTTTACCCAGGGGCAGCGAGGCAGCCAGGTGTGGAGGTGCCGCCTTGTGCGATGGGGAGGAAGGGCCCTACGTGGAAGGAGAGTCCAGTGAATGTCTGGGGCAGAGGTAGTCAGCAAAGCCAATGGGAGCGCATCTAACCCGTCGGATCTACAGGGAGGTAGCTTGGGAAAGGTTTGCTTTTATGAAGGAAGCAACTGCAGCGCAAAAAGCACCATATGAAATAATATTAGGCAAGATTCACGAGAACCTCCTACCCTTGATCTCAAGAGACGCGTGCTTTGCTTTCATTTCTGTTTCAAACAAACTACAGGCTTTGAACAAAAATTCAGCCAAAACAATGCAGATTAAGCAAACAGGCTTTCAGAAATAGTGCATCATTGACCACGCCATCCTACAAATAACCAGCTTTGTAACAGAGGGCAATAACACCACTGACTCTCTACCCTTTTAAAAATAAAACAACAAAAAAAATGCTTTTGGTCCCATTGTCTCTACATGTCAGCTACAGGTCTCTACAAACTATCAGGATGTTACTCAGAGGAGACACTACAATGCCGGTAATGCTGGTGCCATCAGAATCTCTTTTCAGATTCAGGTGCTGGCCAGCAAACTTTAAATTGCATCCCACTGTGATGTTCTTTTCCCTATGCCATTGAAACAAATGGGGTAGTGGTTCACTGCTGACTCTTTCTCAAAGTGTGGTGTGTTGCAGTGATCTTGGAAACAGGTCTGTGAGGCGAGCTCTCCCATTCCTGCTCTGAAGTGCTCTAGCAGATTAAAAACAGTGGGATGGAGAAAGAGAGGTTGCTGAGCAGTTAATGGCACTGGAATGGAGAAATTGCATGTTGTGATGAACATTGCCAAAGTTTGTGACCTTGCCTACTGCATGCAGTGCTGATTATACCAAAGGATGAAGCAGATGTGAAGGAAAATTGAGTTTCACTTCCTCCCAGCTATCCCACGCCCTCTTTGGTAAGTGGAGGATTATGATGCTTTAGGAAAATAACATATATATCTCTGTGTGGCTGTAATAATGATGGATGCTTTCCCCCAACCTGAGTAACTGTGATGGATGCAGCTGGCTGCCACCTATGATGAACACTAAGGTTAATCGGCAACGAGGGCACAGCAGTCCCTGAGTAGCATTATTCTGTGGTTTATTCACATGCTGTCATTAATTTTCCTATTTGTTTGACTTTACAAAAACACACAGCAACAAAATCTGAAAAGAACAGCAATAAGAGGTCAATTATACCTCTTACCAAGGTAGTACTGAGGATGAGGAGATGCTAAATTAACCAGGCTTCTGTACAGCCTAACGCCTCCAGGTAACGGGAGAGCACACTGTGCAGTGGCATTTGCTACATCTGTGCTCTTCTGTCTCTTCTACCTGGTTTGTTAAAAGATTGATTATCATAACACTTCCAGGCCACGGCTATTTTATTACAGCAGAGTTCAACCTGAGTCAGAATTTGAACTTTTGAAGCACTGAAAAAAATATACTGAGTGTAGGATTAGAGCCGTTGCGCAGTGTGAGAAAGAACACATGGCAGATGGAAGCTGGTGTCTCTTCTCTGAAGGTGGCCAGCATCTGGTGGATGATCTGCATTTAGAGGAATGGACAAAGATCCCAGCAATAGGCTGTTAGGAGGACAATTTGCTTTCCACATGGGGAGCATCATGTGGTAGAGTTACAGACTTCTTTCAGCTCCAAAATTCTGAGGTATTACGGACTTTCTAAAAGTAGTCGTGGGGACCCCAAGGTACTCTCATTCCCACTTTACAGTTTGTCCACACACATGCCTTTTTGGCCACCAGCAAAGCTGGGTTTAGCAGGATTATGTGTAGCAGAGGTTTCTGCAGTACACATTCCTGTTAGATTAAAAAAAACCCCACGTTTCCTATACACTGTATTTATACATTTAGGGATGGGGCCATAAAGCTTAGAGCAGTGGAAGGTTCTGCAAAGCAGCCATAAGAGTAGGATGCAGCAGGATTTACAACAGAGATGTGAATGACAACCAGTGAAACACAGATACCTGACAAATGATGTTCGTCTCTGCTGATCCCACAGAGCTGCACAAACATGCAAGACAATTCGAGCCCATACAGCATGTGAAACAATATACACTTGTCAGAACACTCCAAACAAAACCCTACCAGACTACTCACTCCCTGTCCAACAAACAAAGCAGTTTAAGACCTTTTGCTTTATTATAAAAGTCAACAAGTCAGAAATTATCCATATTCTTATAAAAAACTGATTTTCACAAGGTTTTATTTGAGCGAATAGTGACTGTCAGTATACGGGTATATCAGTATGTGTACAAGGAGGGCTTTCAGTGTAAAGTATATTCAGATTACAGGAAAAATTAGGTCCCAGTGATCCACCTCAAGTGAGACCATAACTTCTAATACCTTTGCAAGATTTCAGGGGGGAAAAAAATAATGTCAGATGCAAAACCTATTGCCCAGTTAACTCCATGAAAATGGCCAAATTATGACGTTTGGCCATCAAAAATAAACACACAAACCAAGAAAAATCACAAGTGTCTGCACTGCCTACGAGTAACTCTGTATGTGTTCTTTTTCACACTTGCACCCTTACAACATATTGCAAGCACATGAGGGAGAGGAGGAAAAGGGAGCGGGGGCAGGATTCCTGCATGTTACAGATACTGCTAACAGGTTTTTTTTTAGTCTTTCCTTAAGACCTTCTGGTTGCTGTATTTCATATAGGAGAAAATTTCAAGATCCTTCCCTTGTTATCACTGATTCTAACAGCTATGTGTGCCCTGATGAGACTATTTTCTTGGGCATATTCCTATTAGAGCTCTTAAATGTGTCTTTCCATTTGCCTCTTTCGGCTCAACTGCAACACAAAGCTTTAGGCATACTGCTAAATGAGGACATGCACTTTTCCAGACTTTTGCAAACAACTAGACTTCTGAAGAAGATAAATTGTTATTGCTTTTGCACTGCTCGTTTCTTGGGAAAAATGAAGTTCTGCCACTGTGCCAGTGTTGCACAGAAGTTTATTGGGTGAGCAATAACATGTCATTGTCAATCGAACTAATAAGCAACAGAAAAGCTGGCAAGTAAAATTCAAGCTCCTGAAAATAATTTCTGAATCTATTTCATATTCACATATTTAATTATTCATTAAAAGAAACCAGAATGACTGACAGGATCACAATCCTTCTCAGTGGGCCCTAAAAATTAATCAAGATATTAACTATGCCTGTGGCAGTTTTTTTTTAGTGGAAATGCAGCAAGAAAGTAGGAAAAGTATAGGTACAGCTTGAGGGAATGCACTCCTAAACCATTATTGTCATGTCAGAGACTTTAGAACATTTCCTGTATTTCAGAAGGGGGTATCTTGACAGGGATATAAGACTTGGGGCAGTACATCACCATGGTGAGGAAGATCTTGCTTCTGGCCAGTATCAAACCAACCTATTTTATCATGCATTTTTCAGCTCACCAGTATGACGTTACATGATTCAGCAGAAACCACACAGTACAAACTCCTACATGGTTGCAAGGCACTCTGGCTTGAAAATGAGTCCCACAAATCTTTTTGTCAATGCCTCGGACCACTAGAAAGGATTACAAAGTTAGCACTGAACAAAAGCAGCATAGGGGAGCCTGACTCATGCCGAACTGTGGCTTAAGAGCAGCCTGGAGAGCAAAGGTAAGGTTAAAGGTGTCTTTATGACATCCTTATATACTGCTAGTTCTCTGTCAGTTTCTTCCAGGTCATACCCTTGATCGTTTCCTTTCCTTTACTGCAATGTTTTTGCCATTTTTAAGCTGCTTCTGTGTCTTGTACTCCAGATCTCAGGTGGGTTACAGGATGTAGTGAAGGGTGAACTGTGCTGCGTACTCCCACAAACTAGATGTGTATTGTGTGGAGACCTGTGATTATGGAAAAGCTGGACTCAGTGTCCCAAATGATCCCTTCTAGTGCTTTGGGAACATAGCACTAGAAAGTACACTAGAAATTCAGCAATATTTAGCATAGTCTGAAGGCTATTTTAGGTTGTGCCAGCTCCTAAACACAGCAGGGATTCAACAGGGTGATAAAGGACATTTTAGACCAAGGCGTGACTTATGCTTTCTGCAGGGAGGTAATACAGAAATTGCTAGGAAAGCTCTGCTCAGTCTGAGAATTCACCTATTTTGGGATAAGCCTTCCAGTGCTGAGTGAGGGCAAATTTATACTAGTTGAATGGTGCAAATCTACAGTAATGCAAACAAGGTCTGAATGTGGAAAGGGAATAACAATAAAAGAATCACTTAAAGCCAAAGATTGATATTTCAGACCTAGCTAGCTGGAGGCTGGGCTTTTTTTGGTATTTGATTTTTCATTCATTAAACTGTTAACCCATTTTCAGTCCCTGTTAATGCAAATCAATTGCATCAGTGCTTTAACAAGCTGTTAAAGGAACTATCATATACAAATGGATGGGCAAAACTGTGTCCATATTACTGCACTTTGACTCTGAAGTATGGGCATAATGTACTGAGCATGATAGAGTGCTCCTTCAATACTCTCACCGGGGGTAGTAAAAAGTAAAGAAAGGCTGGGATGTTTGAGGAAAAATCTCTAAGCTCTGAGCTTTATGTGTGATTCAAAAGCCAGGATTTTGAAATGATGCTAGCCGGTTGTTAAATTGAAGCTGAGAGAAGCAGCAATGTGTCCAGGTAACAGTATGCTGCCTTGTTATATGTATTGAAAAAAGAACACTGAAAAACCTGAGGAAGAGTTTGATGCTATCAGCTCTTGTGACTACTTGTGCTTGTTAACTTGGTTATTTATTGTGCTTGACCAAAAAAAAAAAATTATCCTCTGTGGCTTGCACATTGCTAATATAAGTGGTGAAGAAGGGCTAAAACCACCCTCTTCACAACACAAGGTGCACACAGGCTGACCCAACACCCAGGCTCCAGAGCTCGCTCAGACAAGGGCTGTAGTCAAATGGTGGAGGCATCTCTGCAGGGCCCAGACCAGGTCAGTCACAGCACCTGAGATGAAAAGTCTTTGTCCCCACACGCAACCACAGAGAGGTCCACACAGGTGCCACTGAGACACAAAGCACACTTCATTTACATGTCAGTGGAGAACAGTCTGAATAAGTCCAGGCATTGAACTTAATACTGTGCTCTATCAATACCAATTGCTGATAGCAGCGTGGCAACATTCAGCTGGTGTCAAAAACCTTTTCAGCCATTTCCATGGTGCTGTCCCATGGCTGAGTGCCTCCCCTGTTCACACTCAGTGGAAAGATGGGGTATTTTCAGCCCCCCACTACCTGCCTGTGCTGCATTTGGTCCATCAGCTCTCCTGTATGGAGGCTCCTGCTCTGTTAGGGAGTGTGACCTTACAATTGTCACGGCACCCGATGTCCCCTGGATCACACCTAAGGGCTGTGGTACCCGGGGACTCTGGGGCTGGAGACGAGGCACAGCCCAAGGGGATGCTCAGGCCTCCGCAGGGTGACTGCACCACGCTACGGAGTAGTTCCGCTTCCTCACTGCTCTAGGACAAAACCTTGCAAAACGAGGCACAGCAAAAAACAATGAAAAAAGGGGGGGTTTTGAAGAAAAAAAAATTAAAAAGGGTGCCTCAGTGCAGTGTTAACAAAGCATGTTCACATTTGATGGCAGGGCTGAAATTCTGGTCGACTTGTGCAGAATTCCCAGGAGGAGACGCGGGACCCGGCCCTGCTCCCGGCCCCGATCCCGGCCCCAGCTCCGGCCGCGGCCGCCACGCGGGGGAGCTCCAGGCCTGGCAGCGGCCCGGGACTGAACTTGGCCTCACGCTCGGCCCGCCGACGCTTAGGGGGAAAAAAATTAAATCGGTGCTTTGATGGGATATCGGCAAATAATTTAAGAGTAAAAGGGAAAGGACCGCCAGTGTTAAAAAAAACCCCCAAAACAAACAAACAAAACTCCCCTATCTCCTTCACTGATACACGTTTTAAACCACGAACAGCTAATCCTTACTCTTGTTTCCTAGTAAACTATTTAACTGTGACAAAAAAGGGTGGGGTTTCTTTTTAGCATTTTGAACAGCTCAGCTGGAAAGCAGAGAAATTAGCATGAAATGAAGTATTTGTTGGAGCTTAATACAGTTAAAAGATTGTTAATTTCCCTGACATAAGACACCAGGGCCAATTAACCATTTCTAATTAAGTAGCCTAAAACAGAATAGCAGACAACAAGAAATAGTGGCCAAACAGTGATGACCAAACTGTGGAAAGAAGAGAGACTGGCTGTGAACATGAGGTAAATAAATTTCTGATACAAAACCTTAAAACTACTATAGCATGGAAAGGCAACAACTGGATGAAAGAATGAGAAGGGGAAATTATGCTCAGAACTGACATTACTAAACACGGTTCTCTCCAAATCCTACCCGTTAAATGTGAAGCTTTTGTTCATCTGGATGTGCATCATATTGCATGGCATAACTCGGCTACACAAATGTGTAATGGAACGCGTTCCTTTCTACTCATCTGCCAAACTCCAAACTTTCATCATTTTTGTTGAGATTTCTATACAAAAGAAAGTTAAATGTATACAGTAAGAAACATGTATTTAGTTTTGTCTTTGAATGACTCAAAAATTGCCTAATCAGGGTGTCACCAGAGTGTGATTATGTGCGTTTTTATTACTCTGGATTTTTAAAAATTATTTTTTGTAATGTTTAAAGTTTTTGGTCTCTAAACAGTTGACACTGAAGTGGGCACTTTATATGTCATTGTCTGGAATGGGGAAGAGAGCTGAAAATTTCTGTGAAATGGATGAGGTAATGTTTACAGATTCATAACCAGGCTGTTGCTGGTGCTGTTGTTTGCTCTTCAAGGTTGAGTTAACAGTGTAACTGCAATGGTGACTCTCTGGAAACCTGGAAATGCAGAACAGCACTTTAACAACTAAAAAAGACTGAAACCTAGTGCTAACTTACAGTTCTCCTTGTAGCTAGGAGAAAATTTTGGAAGAAATCCTGCAGTCCCAGAGGCTGTCTTTATTTTCACATTGATGATTTATGACGACAATTTTCTCACGCTTTGTAATGACACCTCAGGTAAACTGTCTTGCTCACAACACAGAGCTTGGTCACAATGGGGGAAAAAAGTGCATTGCAGCCTCACATGTAGAACCTGACAGAAATTTTAAGATACTCTGACACTTTTGGGTGCTAAAAAAGCAAGCTCAGAGTGGCTTTCCAAATGACAAATGTTTTCCTGCGAGCCTAGGATGAATAAATACATCAGCAGCTATTTATCAACTGCCACTTTTTCACAGTTCAGCCAACTTTGAATTATTTGTGTTGGAACAGTATCTTAAAGAGACATAAAAAGGTGTGGGTTTAAGCTGCATTGATTGTCATGATGATCTTCCTTAAGATCATTGCATGTAATGATTAGATCTTCCCTAAATCTCTGAATGATAAGCAATTGGCGATACATATAAGGGCTTGAGACTATCTCTTTCTCTAAAATTATCTCTGTGCATAAGGATTTGCAAGATTTGGCTTGTCTAGGCTAACTTGTGGGCACCAGAGCTAATTCGCATTTTAGCTTAAATTATTTTTTTTTTTGCACTCGTCCAGTACCTTGATAGCTTTGCCTTGCTGGTACAAAAAGAAGCAGCGACTTTAATTGCAATGCAGTGCGAGAAAAATTCCAAACTGCTGAGACGAGAGAGATTTGCATCGACCTCTCATCCACACTTCCCAGCGCCAGGGAGCTGGCTGTCACGCGTTCCTGCTCTGGTCCCAGCCCGGGATAAGGCACTGAGCTGCTCAGCACTTGCCGCCTGCCATCCTACGGAGCCGCGCTCTTTGTCTGCAGCACTTGTAAGGGCAAGCCCGCAGCGCTGCGCAGCCAAGTGCGCTGCGCAGAGCCCCCAGCCCTCCGCGGCGCTGTCAGCGGCCCCGCCGGACCAGCGCCTCATCCATCCTGCTGATGGGCTGCTGATCCGCGGGACCTCTGCCTGGCGCCGGACTTGGCCCCTGCACAGGTACCAGCCAGCGCCGGGACCCGCAGCACGGCACTGAGCCCCTCCGTAAGAATGATCTTATCACCTCGGCATCAAAATCAACACTACTGCTATCAAACACTGCCTGGGAGAGACATCTGCTATTTAAATGTATTCTAGCAGATGAAAGGAATGGAAACATAAAACCCAAACACTTCCCTTTTTTCCTAATGTAATCAGTATTTTTAAGCAGTTTATCTGCTTATTAATAGGAAGGTTTTAAAACATTTTGCTTGAGCTGACATTCTTTAATTATAATATTCACACTGCTGAATATGCAGTCACACCAGCAGAAGCTCTATTGTGAAAGAACGCGCAGATCCAATCTGTTTCTTTCTCTGAATTTTTCTGACTTGGTCTTATTTTCCCGTTCATCATTATATTTTTGTTTGCTTCTCACATTTCTTTTTAAATGTGTGGGTTTTTTCCTCTTACTGTGTTGTTCCACTTGAAAACACCAGGATTAGCATGCAGATGTTTTTTTGATCAGAGATTTTTTTTAATCATTTCCATTTTCCACAGTCTATTTGGGTAGCTGGGGATTTTTTTGTTTGTTTTTGACCTTGTCTTGTTGGTGTTTTTTTTTCTTTTTAATATATTATCCTAGTCTGAGTGTAAACACCTTCTGTTTGCTATTGTTTTCTTAAAACAGCATTTTAGAAAATTAACTTCTTCTAGTTAAATAGATCATGAGCTATGCTAGCTCTGCCAATAATCTAATAATTTCCATGTTTTTAGTGCTTCGATAAGTGTGAAAGCTTAGGTCAAACAGATATTGGTATAGGAAGGTTTTGGAAAAAATAAAAAAGAAAAGGAAAGAAAGGATAAGGCATGTATGTTATTTGTGGAAAAATTGTGCTGTAATACCTTTAAAATGGCTTTTAGATTTCACCTAAGTTACAGGATTTACTGAACATATGTCGATGAGAAAAGTATTCATATTCCTTGCCAATAAGAAAGGACCAACTTCCTATTTTTTATTTAATTAAAAGGAATTAAACCTCTTTAAATGAGCTCCAGTTGGAATTCTGGCTAGGTTGTTATCTGCAGGCTATCATTCACAGGAGTTGAATTACACTTAATTTTTAGAAAGCTGAAAGGAGAAAAAGACATTCAGCATCTTAGCCCAGGGAAACTGCCTTCGGATGCTGCTTTAAGCAACGACAAGCAGAAAGAATACAACCTGAGCTGTGACCACCCATGAAACTTGCAACATCCACCTTCATTAAATCTATATAACAAACACTGAAGAGGTTCAGGAATGCCTTATCTCTTGCATTAGAAGGTGTGATCAATGGATTTTACAGGGCTGGTATTTCAAGATCAATTTTTAATGTCAAGAAACTAAAGTTGGGGGTGGGTGTTCTTCCATAACCCTGAACATTTCCAGTAACTAGGATATGCACCACTGCTGTTTAGTGGCTGTATATATTTTTAAGAACATCCATGCCAGAAGTATCTATGGATAGGGAAGCTCATCTCCACACCTTCCCTTACAAGGAAAGGCAAAATTGCCTGCAGTGATGTGTGCTGGGCAAGCTCAGAAATGCCACGAACATGTCATTTGGGAGCTTGGCCAAGACAACAGAAACGCCTGTTCATTTCCAAAGTTCATTTGAAGCCTAAATCTTTGTAGGGTCCCTCTTATCCAGAATAACTTTGGTCCCTGGGGGGGCCACAGCAATTGCATCACCATGTCCTGGCACCCCAAAGGAGCAGCTCCAGGGCAGCTGCACAGGGCCTGGAGTTCAGTAATGAGAGAGTGCAACATGCACAATTTAGTTACCTCTTAGGAAGTATCTGCCACCACCTCTCCCATGCAGTCGATTTAATTCCTGGAAAGGGTTGTTGGCTAAAGTTAAAAAAAGATTATATGAAATTTGAATTGTCCCTTCAAGGTTTTTCTACAGGTAAGCAAATGCAAAAAAAAAAGGATAACGTTTTTTCCTTTGTTTCTAGACACCTCATTAAAAATTGGAAATTTTTAAGTGTTTAAAAAAGCTATCTTTTTTTCCCCCAAGATAAAGCATAAGGTTATCTATTACCTGAAGCTATAATCAGGTTAATATAACAAATCTGTTTTTTCCCTGCAATCCTATTTCTTTTTGCCCAAGTAATCAATTTGTTGTGACATCACATACTTCAAGGAGAAAACAGAGGATGACTCTGCTACAGCAGTACAGCAGAGCAGCAAAGAGATTTTTTTTTTGTCTTGCTCTGCAGTATGTAACTGAAAATCCTTTAGGGGTTAGTCAGCTTTCTTTAGATCCGTGGCCATTAAAAAATGTTTTCCCAACCCTTTTTCTGTGTCCTAGCACAAAAAGACAAAGGCAGAAGTTCCTGTAGCCCTGCAGCCCCTTTGCACCAACAAAGCTGAAGCAAAGGCAATGCAGGCGAGGTACAAACCTCTCTCGAGTAGGTGTTTGTGGGGAAATGTGGATGTGTGCCATCTCTTGGGAGGGACCTGGCTGCATGAGGCTACAGAGGGATTATCCTAAAGCTGCTGCCTTCTATCCTGTAATCTATTGATTTCCTATCCCAGCACAGCAGTTTATTTCAAGAAGAGCGCAATTTAGCGTCTCTTTGAACATACCATTATTACTGAATGTATTGTAATTAGTTCCTGCTTGTGAAGCACTTGGACACAGAAGAACATGAAAGTGTTAAGTGTTTCAGTCATTATCATTCACCTTTACTTAATACATTCCTGTTTTATTTAGCTGCTTGTGACCAAGGCATCCGTGTGTCTTTGGCCAGGCTGCACATGAGCGAACTAGTGAGACCACAGGAATGGAAAAGAGGAGTCCTAAAATATGCCTTGCTCCAGAAAGCTGAGAGATAAGTTTGGTAATGTAATAAGCAACTAGTTAGCAAGGAAGTTATAAATGATTGCAATTAAATTTACTGTACCGCCAACCCCAAGTCTCCAAGTTAGTCGTAAGTTGGACTGACGGAAAAATAACTTAAGATTGTTCTTTTCTATTCTTTCCTTTGGCAGACTTCACATTTTCAAGGCTTTCTTCACATGCAAGAGCTACAGATTTTAGTTTTTTAGTAAAATCCATCTATAATAACATCCCTGCCTTGACAGGTCAGAGCTTTAAGGAAATCAGTGCTAAGAGTGGACAACAAGGAGTGACATACACAGTAAATTTTCAGAAGAAACCAACACCACCAAAAGCCTAATATGTAAAATACTTATTAATTCTAGTCACATAAGCTGACAATTTCATTAAATTCTGTGAGTTGAAATCTCAACCTTGCAAACTCATCGAAGTCTATGGAAAATGTCACCAGGATCTCCAGTGGAGAGGGAGGACCAATTTAACTAAGAGTGATTGTAGGTCCTGTCATTTGGCCAGACAATCTAAATGACAGAAAACAGGATCATGTTTTAAATTAAGGTCCTGTTATAAATTTCATTGGGTTTGGCTTTGCTTTTTCCTTGGAAGAATACTGATGTGCATGTCTGCTGTACTGAAACTCAAGGCTGAGTTCTAGTTCTGACTTGGATTTAAGCGGAGGAAAAAGATGTCTGTATGGGAGGAACAGATACATGCATTCTAGATGCATATACATCTATCTGTGTGAGGGCAAAAATCAGTTTTAGTTACAATTACATGCCATGGTCTTTTTTTTTTTTACATGCTTGTGCTTCTGTTAGGGTGCATATCTACAAAGCTTGCACACTCAGGCAGTCTTCAAACCCTGGCGTCCAGGTCTGCAAATATCTATTCCAGTGAGTCATCACTAGCTTCATCAAATAATTTTCCATTGCAAACTTGCAAGTGATCTGCTCTGGGGTATAAGGACCTTAAAAGGCAGTGATAAAATGCACTTTGAGAAAAAAAATTGAGCTCAGCATGAGATCACTCATGAAAGGAAGGGAACTGACACTGAAACCTTGAGTTATCCAATTCCTTTTTAAAAATTGGTCTCTAATGGGTGGTTGCAAACCTGTATCTTTTGTGCTCCTTTCCTGTTCTTCCTCCATCAGAGGAGATATCACAAGTCAAAGTTTTACGATTTAAAAATGTAGCCTAAAAGCATCAGGTATATATATGCTGCAGGTCTTTCACTGTATGCCTAGAATGTGAGACAAGTGAATTCCACCGTGAGATTAGAGACTCCCCTGTAGTTCTCTGCAGATATGAGGAACCACAGGCCACATGCTCTTTCAGCAATTCAGGGGCCCAAAAGTACAGGACATCTTCCTATGCCTGTCTTCATGGTAAATCAGCTACCTTAGAATGTGATTTTTTTTTCTCTCCTTTTAAATCTTTTTATTGGTGCAATGTTTCTGCAGTGTAGACACTGTCAGCTTCAGAGGCTGAAGGTTTATTTGTCCACAGAACAGATAATGGATAAACAGCAGTAATGAGAGTTTATTCAGCCCACCTCACCAAGGAGCCTAGATATCCCTTGGCAGTGCCATCCTCTACACTACTTCTTCTGGTTCATGGGCCAGTGCTACTGAAGTTCTCAACAGATGATGCTAGCAGTACAACCCACTGGAATTCATCTTTTTTTTCTGTATGAAAGGGAATGAAATACTTGTTTTGCTTACACAGTCCTGTGAAGAGCCATTAGGTGGTACTAATGGTGCTTTTGACTGTTGGCATCTGTTCTAGATTGAGTTTGAATAGGGGCCTTGAAGGTAGAGGGCTTTCAAACACCCGTTTGCTTGCCAATCCCCTGAGGAATAACAACTACATTGGTATCAACATACTGAAAGATGTGTGATAGCAGCCAGCAAGCCAGGTGCTCTCAATGGCAGAGTAGCACTTTATTGAAAGAGACAGGCACGTGAGGGCGAGCCGGGAAATAGAGATGCAGAATTTCTTGTGAGGCCTTTTGAAACACTCTTACTGAACTACCTTGTCCAAGTAGTATTATTTAAAAACTTTTGGAGAGTATTTTATTCTGTCCAAAAATATCACTCCCCCAAAGTGATTTATCAATCCATCATATTGTGGGGGGAAAAGATAAATTTTAGGAGGCTTTTTCTTTTTGAAAATAGACAGAATTTTAGATGTAAAATACAATCATATTCTTTACAAATTCTTACCATTTGACATTTCTTTTGTTGACCTTCTGTATTTTTTTCCAGTGCCAGTGGCCTGAATAGTAATGGCGTAGCACAAGCCAGGCTGCTTGTCCTGAGCAGGATTCCGAGTAAAATGTTAATTCCTATGACTACAAGAACTGGTGTTACAATTTTAATCTTTTAATTGTGGTTGGGGCTTTTTTTCCTGATAGAAGAAAAATATCCACTAGACAACCAAAGTATCCCTTTTAGTGTGAGATGGTTCCAGATCCTTTTCCCTCTTTGCTTGTGACTTTTAAAGAGATCATTCCTGCAAGGAGCTAGGATTCAGCATCCTATTTTTGCCACAATGTCCACGCTTCTGACTTTGCATGGGAAGGGTTAGAGCTGAGAAAGCAAAGCTGAGTATTTATATCACGTAGGTATGTGAGCTGTGCTAGAGCCAAGCAGTACAGAAGACTTGCAGTGTATAGGTACACACCCTGTTCTGCACAGTGGACAACAACCAGAAGGCTGCCTCTGTGAAAAGGTATTCCTTCCTTTTGGCATCCTTTCAGACAGGCAGAAACAATGCACAGCCCAAATGCTCCAAAGCATCCCCTACTTTGCAGTCACAGAGGCCTGTTCATTAGCTGGTAAAGGCTATGACAGTTCCTTAAAGTTACTAGAGTTAGACATGGATTTACTCCAAATTAAGGACTTGGCCGAGATTTTTCTTTTTTTTTTTTTTAATGCATTAGCAGATGGCAAATATGCACTGAGCACAGAAAGACTACTGGTTTTTGAGGGCAATGGTTGCTTGCAATGCTAATTTGGGGCTTTTTGTTTATGCAAGCTAACCTGGAGGGACACATTTCAGAGCTGCGTTGAAGCAGCAGAAAGACTCAAGCAGCAAAGAGCAGAATACCAGTAACCTATTTAAAGCTGGGTGTGTGAATGCAGGGTTGGGTGTCTGCTCATCCTGAAGAGATTCAGAAAATAAGGCAGGAGCAGATGTTAAGAGATCACAACTTTATATTCTTCCCTGATTCAGTCAAGTCAAGATGAGACCATTTGCGAAACCTTCAAAACAGGAAGGTATTTGGCTTTATGTTTGGAGTCAGGCTAGCTGACACTCCACTGCAAGCTGATATCGACATGTTCTTCTGGAAAGGATGTCCGTGTGAGAACATTTTAGAGCACTGCTGTGTGGTGGAAATCAACTAGTAATGAGCATCCAAAAGCAGAGGTTGAGAGATGCTTACAAACCAGGTGCTGAGAGATTGTTTTCATCTCGCAGTTCTTTTGACAGATACTCTGTATCTGCAAACTGGGATGACACAGACAGCCTTTCCCTCAAAACTCTGTTAACCTTGCTGCAGAAAGCAACCTGGGATAACCACAAAATAGCTATTGACCAAGGCTGAACAGCTTATATAGTTCCGACTGTGTAGTCACAGAATAGGAGTACAATGAAAAGCAAAGCCCAAAGAAGAGGTCATTTTCCTGGCAACAGTCCTACCCACAAATACAGTGGAAAGATGTGTCACTGTCAGAGCAAAATTTATCCTGAAGACAACTGGAGGCCACAGTATGGTCTCCCGTGACTCCCAGCAAATGTTTTGTACCTCACTTTTTATTTCTTAATTCTTTCTGCTGTTTTCTTTAAAGAATTGTGATATCCTGTGTTATGCCTGATACCATGCTGTCCCTACACATGACATTCTTGTGTGTTATGGTCAGACTTGGGTTTTTTTTCCATTTCGGATTCATTTAAGGGACCCAGGAAGCCATTTTTGTGAGTGAAAAATCACACTGACCTCACCTGAAAAATCTGTGCACGTAAGACTTAAAAACCATTCCACTGGCTACAGAATAAATCCTAATACGGCAGGTATTCAGCTACGTTTTTTTAATAAGTGTGCTTTAATTGGGCAAAAGAGTAGCTGACATAATTTAACTTACACATCTATTACACAGTGGAACTCACTTAACCACTGTCTTCTAATATGAGTTCCTGTGAAGTTAACCATATTTTGGCCAAATAATCCTGCAGCTAAGACTGATTTCTCTGAATATATTTGCCAGCTGGGACTCTATTAGGTTAGAGCACTGCTTCACACAATTAGGACCCGTGGACATTAATGTCATACAAATAAATACGTGTTGCTGTGGAATAGTTTTGATAACTAATATGCCACACAGATTAGGTATGAACTATCCACTTGCACTGCTGATTTCTGTGTCTCTGGCCACAGAAGTCCCATGATATTGCTCCTGCTCTCTGGCTACATGGCTGAGGATTTTTTGATAGGAGAGAGACAAGAGAGAGTGGGGGGAGCTGACTGCTCTAAGTTCCTGGGCATGTCCACTGTTGATAATTTATTCATGCATTTTCTTCTGCTTCCTTGGTCTGGTTTTTCAGCGCATATTTATCATTACAGCTCCTTGGAAGTCAACGGAATAATATTAGTTTGTCCTCTTTTGACCGAAAACATGACTGGATAAAATTTTAGTCAAAACTGAAGAATAAGCTAGAAAACCTGATTGTTGTTAATCCAGCATCGAAGGGGCTTATTCCTCACAGGTACTGCTCCCTGATTCAGCACAATCTTCTGAGCATTTGTTTAAATCCTGCTGTCAATAACAACCCACAAGCACAGGCCGAAGGCAAGCATCACAAGAAAATATTCTGATTGCAGTTCTTGGAGTCTTTGTAACAGCAGATTATTGAAATGTGAAAGCAGCCCTAAACCTAACATTCAGTTTTGCACATCCTGAAAAGCCAGGAAAATGTGAAATCTTTCTCTGAATGTGGTAATGCTTGCTTTTGCTTTGAAGAACCAGTAGTTTTCAGATTATGGCTCTAGTCTTTTAAAACTTAAAAGCCCTCAAGACCAAGACAAAACCCATGCTATTGATTGAAAGGAAAGCCATGGACATGTTGGGAGTTCAAATAAAGCAATGAAGATCCTTAAATATCAGTATTTCTTTAGAAATTTTCAGTGTCTGGCTGACTAGAGAAGCTCAAGAAGACCAAAATAAGGTCCCCCTTGCTGTGAGCCAGTGGAGCTCATAGCCCCTCTCTGGCAATCTTTTCCCTTTGCTCTACATGCTATGACCACTACATTCAGTCCTAAGTGGAATGAGTGTTGAATCCACTGATGAGTATCAGAAATGGAAGTACACAAGGGAAAAAGAAAAAAAAGTCACACAAATTTCTAAAGCAGCTGAACTTGGAGAAGATAGTCAAGGGGAGAAGTAGGATAGCTTGAAAATAGGTAACAGAACAGTCCATTGTTATTATTGTCTATTTGAACATTAAAACAAAAACAATCAAAAATAGCCTTGCTAGAAGTAGACTTAATTCTGCTCTGTTCCACTAAACTGCATGTCTTTGGCCTGATTTTTTACACAGGAGAGTGAGCAACGTTTGGCCAGCAGATTTACTGGTATCTACTCCCCACCCCTTTCCCATGTGCCTTTCTGGGCTGCCTCAGTAAGAGCAAAAAGCAACAGCTCCTGCTCTGCTGTACCCCGGCACATAGCAGCAGAACCACCCTCTGCTTCTCTCCTAGCAGAGGTGGCCCAGAAGCAACCTCATAAGCAGGACTGGGGGCTTATAAAAGACTGAGACACTGGGACGGAGTTGCTACTTGCTGCGCGAAGTAAATGTCAAATAGGAAAATTCCCCTCTGGGAAGGTATGTCAGCTGACCCTTGGCCCTGTACATCTGGATTTTCCTCCCCAGAGTAGTGTTAGCTGGACAACCTTCAGCTCCTGGTCTTGCAGCTCTCACCCTGGCTGCCAACTGCAGATCACCCTCTGTCCCAGTGGACTTCAGGGACAGTGAAGAGCAACTGAGCCCAGCATGAGACAAAAGCCATCACTTTGCAGGATCAATGCAAGAAGAAAGTTGTCCCTCTAACACACATGAGGGAATGAGGTACCAGCAGATCAGCACAACAAATTGGTGCCTGCAATATTCACATAAGCAACATTTCAGAGGCAGCAATAATAATAATAAAAATAATAAAAAATTAAATATAAACCTGGCTATGGTTTCACTTAGATGCAAATCAAGATTTAAATATAAAAATGATAGGCTTCTGTTAATCCTTCATAGGAAGTCATAAATTGTTAATCAGACCTTAGGCAGTGTTGTTTAATACCAACTTTAATAAAATAGCTGCCTGAAGCAGAAAGACAGTTGGGATCCTGACTCTAAAACTTTGGTAACCTCATCCACTTTTTTATAGCCTGAGGCTCTTACACTACCATTGATACTAACTCCTTTGAAATATGCTCATTTTTTAGGTTGCTAAATTATTAAACACCTTATTAGTTGAAAGATTAGATGGAAAAAAATCATCTCTGTCTGACGGAAAATGGATTGGAAGAGGAAGGAAAAGTTGAGGGAATATTTACATAAAAGATACAGCTCTGTTGTTGATATACAGAGGTAATCCATAATCCATAATTCATTTAAGAAATGAACCCATCAAATTACATAACTACGCATGACAAATTGCTACTGTTGAGCTATCCTGCAATAAATTACAAGGAATCATTCCTGTCAAGAGTGTATTTTGTTTGAGACTAAAAAAAGCAATGTCGCTACAAGGTTGTTTTCCCTCTTGTTCCATAGGATTTGTCTATCGCACACAGTGTCTCACACTTCCATCATCTAACTTGATTGGGGTAGAAAAAGTTCCCTTGTATGGAGTAACTGCAAACTCTCCCAAATTAAAACTGCTTTGAAAATTTCATGAAAATGGGAAAGGAGAAGAAGGACGATTGTTTCTTCCTCATTATTTCTTAATACTATTTGTCAGTCAGGTGAGCAGATCTTTAGACGAAAAAATAAGAAACAGTCATTTCCTGAAGTTCGATGTCTTTTTAGTGTGTGTCCAGGGCAGCTTGTTAGCATACTAATTGTTTCATTTAATATGCAATACAGAGCATACTTACTACTTTGAAGTGCTTATTCATGATGTCATGGATATTAGTGTATATTTCTTAATTACACAACAGAACAATCTTTCCTCTTTCAATCTACACTTTCTGCTGCTCTGATTGGTTTCTCTAACTAGCCAGAATAATCATTTTGCCACACAGAAGCAGAAAAGGAAAAAAAAAGTAAACAATTTTAAAAGCCATTTTAATTTAATAACAAATTGGGAGCTGTACTTTGTGTTAAATTAGCACTGCAAGCTTCATATCAATTCAAGGCAAGGTTCCCTGTTCGTTACTGCTTAATTAATCAGTCCTGTTTCCATCTAAATGAAAAGTTTTCTCTCTTCCCTATCATCTATAATATCTCATTTCAGGCACCTCATCAAGTTAATCTTGCTTACATTAGCAACTTATTTCTAATGGCTCAGTTCAATTATTTGGTTGGAGCGTGGTGCTAATAATGCCAAGGTTGTGGGTTCAATCCCTGTATGGGCCATTCACTTAAGAGCTGGAATTGAAGATCCTTACGGATCCCTTCCAACTCAGAATATTCTGTGATAATTCATCCTATCCCAGTTTGCAGATGAATCCTGCTTGGTCTCTTTGCTTTGTTTTGGGCAGCTGGAAGTCAATCGTAAACCAGCAATTGCAAGAACAAACTCATCCAGCCCTGTGATGAACCCACCATGTGAGGACAAGGACCTACTTCCAACAGACAGAAGTCTACTGAACTTTTGGCTTCCTGGTATGCCTTGTCCTCCCTGAGGCAACATGGCACCTAGAGACATGGTTCAGTGATGGACTTGACAGTGCTGGGTTCACCCTTGGACTTGGTGATCTTACCGGTCTTTTCCAACCTAAAGCATTCTATGACTCAAATATGCACAGGGCTGAGCAAAGAATTATTTTCTTAAAAAACAACAGACGAGCATGAAACATTTCCATGGAAGAAGAGAAATCTGTAAGGGAAGGAGAATATGGGAAGTTGGGTGGTACCTGAAAGCACGTCCTCATTACCCTTTATACAACATATCCTGGAAATAAAGCTCTGATAACCACGAGTTCTGCACTACCAGCAGTAGTGTATTTTAAAAAGTCTCAAACATTCCACCATATCATCTTTGAAGGAAGTGAAGAATAGGACTTGAACACCATCTGGTCGAGTATCTCCTCCTTATGCTGACCCCACCATTCCCAGAGCTGCCATAATCTGGTACTTTCTATCACCAGCAGCAATGCACACTGACTCTGGGACTTAACAAAAGACCTCTGGTGTTTTGGATTGCACCAAGCTGGCCCCAGTCAAACACCTACTGAAGCTGCAGTCGCTTGTACGCACTAGTCTCTGTGCTTGCCTTGCTCAGTTCAGCCTCCAGAAGCTTTCTGGCTGCTCCTAAGGCTGGGATGCCTGCCCACGTCAGGATGCCTGTTGTTAACACTTCAACCCCCCCCAGGCACCACCACGGCTCCAGCAGCTCCCGCTGCAGAGACCCACAGCCTCTGAGACGTAACAGATACTTGCTCGGGTCAGGGCTCGAAACTAAATCTGAGCCTGAGGTGTCTGCATCACATGAAGGATGGTTTTAATGCCAGCTTGACAAATAAAAAATACTTTTGTGATAAACACAAAACACACAGTATTAAATGACCAGTCCAAGAGGATGAAACCTGTTCTTCCTGAATAATCCCAGCATTTACTTTTGCTCATCCAGGACTCAGGATGTTATTGCAACAGGGAAGAAGGATGTGCAGCATATTTTAACCTTCTAGATTTGCAGCAACCAGCCTCTGACCTCACATTTACCAGCCTGGTTGAAATTACAACCTGCTGCTAAGGAAAACTCTGTCATACTTTAAAGTAACTCTGATATCAAGTAGCTTTGGGATATATGACAAATGAATTACAGTGGATTAATGAGGAGCTGCTACAGAAATCCTTCAAAAGAGACCTTAACATGTTACAATATGGTAATACACTTCATTTAATATCAATATAAATTATGTGCTGAGAAAAGTGGGAGCCTGTTTTTGTGTTGTTGTGTTTGTTTTGGGGTTTTTTTCCAAGAGGAAGAGAAATCCTTCCTATAAATCAGAGTGCACACTTCTCTTTCTGATGGGAAAGCACTGAATTTCAAAGATGTTTAGGATTAGATTGTCTCCCGAATTGTGCTGATGGCTGTAAATATTAATAAATATGATACACTGGGCCAGCTTTTTTCTTCAGATGCTTATGCTCTGCTTCCTCTTAAGTGCAGATGACTTGGAGACACAGGCACCAGGAGGGAGAATCTGAGCTAAGAACTGGTCTTACAGATGCAACGCACAGTGACACTTGCACAAAGGAAGGATGTTCCCATTACATGCCAGCAGAAACAGCCAGGAAGTGAGAATCTCAGTCCAGTCCTCTCTATCCCCTCTGCAACTGCTGATGGGAGCTGACAGACAGCAGAGAATCCTTCTCCATGCTGTACAAATGATCCAGGGCTATACTGGGGCTTCAATGGCAAATTAGGATTATTCCTTACACAGGTTTTCTTTCCATCCACATTTTGCATGGTCTATTATTTAGAGATAAAAATTATACAAATATTTGGTGGTCATGTTGTGGTCACCATGAAAATAATTGCAAAGTTGTAAACACTTCATTACAAATCCTGACATCTTGATCCAGAATGGTACTAAAGAATTCAAACAGCCTTGTGGACTTCAGTGCAGTTTATTTGTACTTTTAAAAGCAAACTGCTCTGGGACTAGGTATGGTAAGTCAGAGAGAGAACATGCTTTGTTTATGGCAGAAATAACTTGGTAATTATCAGCAGTGAGAAGGCAAATACTGTAGCAGGGCATTCATATTATTTAGACTTAAATGGAGTTTAGATGAAATACAGGGTTTTATAAAACTGGTTGGCACAGCATGAACTGCTTTAAAGGGATGTGGCTGGTGGACTTAAGAGTTGCTTCTGCATCTTTTTCCCTTTCAGCCCTGACGGCTAAATTGAGCACCAATTTCACAAAAGAAATTTGCTCCCTGAAAGATATTCTACCTCTATATATTCCTGCTCTGTGATCTGCCAGAGCACTCTTCACACTATGAAAGTGAGGAAATAGGTTCTCTTGAATTCTTGTAGAGCTTGATCAGTTTGTCAGGCCAGCTCCAAAAGCATTAGGTCATAGTAGGTGGCACAGAGCTCAGGACCTGGTACTACTTCAATCTCAACTGGCCACATAAAAAAGACACATAAAATTTACAAGTTATGTGTCTTTTTCTACTTCTCCCTCTATTTTATTTACACTAAGATCAATACCTGTGTCGGGGGCATTGGTGTACACCATGTCCTTATTCAAGTAACTTCCCTTTGACTCACCTTCATATCTATGTGCTAGGAATACTACTCCTTAGATGTTTACAAAGCAGGGGTGCTTTGAAATGAATTCATACAGGCATGGACGTGAACAAGAGATAGTGTGGTATGACCTCTGGCTGCCCCAAACCACAGGGAGCAGCATGCAGAATAGGCAGCCTTTTATGAGATTTTTTTTTTTAAAATCCCCTTCTCTCCCACAGGCATAAGTAGGTGGGAATGTATGAGGCAGGGAATGGTAAAGAAACTCTGTGGCCAGTCCAGCTCGGCCAGTGCACAGAGTAAGGTCACTGCCACCTTGCTTGGGGACAGCTCAGATTACTTTCTCCTGGGAATAAGATACTCAGTCATGTCTCAGACAGCTCTGGAGATACCCAGCCTTCCCCTTCCCCTCCACAGAAAACATGGCTGAACAAACAAGCAAAAAACATCCAGAAAATCCTCTGGGGAGAGAGTGTCAAAGCAGATGCAAGGAGTCCTTGAGAAAAATAATTGGCTTTCTTTTGGATGAAAAAAAGAGACCCAAATCTGACTTTTCCCCCCCATCCATTCTTTGATCAGCTCCAACAACTAAAGAGAGCAGGAGAGAGGCAGGAGGGTTGACTGCAAGCTGTACTTGCTGTAAGATCCTGGTTCAGCATCCCTGCTGTGTCATGATCTCCTCCTGTGACCTTGGGCAAGTCACTCACCTCCGTCGTGATTCGCTTCCCCTGCTGTAAAACACGGCCAATTATACAGGCCAGCCTCACAGTGGGGCTGTGTGGTGAAGATGTGGAATTGTGGAATACTTGAACAGGTTTTGCACGAAGGCCTCATGTCGATGAACGATACCTTGTCCCTTACTTGAAGCGAGACTCCCAAATGTCCACCGGGTTCTGGGTTGGTTTTTTTTTTTTGTTTTTTTTTTGTTTTTTTTGCAGACTACTATAAGCTATCTAATTTTCTTTTTGTCCATGAAGATACTTTTGTCAAATAACGATTGCCAGACTAATGACACCCTAAAGTTACAAACCACCAGGCATTCAAAGAGAATCAATTCAGTGAGGAAACAGATTTTACCTGAGTCCTTAGGGCAAAATTAAAGCAACCATGCTTTTAATTATTTTTGCTATGGTATTGGATCTAAGGGGATGAGGGAGGAGGACATGTGGATATCTTTCTAAGCAAGAGGGCTTCCCCTGAGGTGAGACTGTCAGTACGAAAGCTGGCCCCAGTGCCGCACAGTGTCAGCACCCCAGCTGGGGCCCACAGGCACAAGTGGTTCTCCCACCACTCCACGGCCTCTCATGCAAGGCTGGATCACCATGACCTTCAATGCTAAGTGGAGTTACCATCAGAGGCAAGTATTCTCTTTGAGTTTGGTGTTACCCTCATAACAAAGCAGAGCTACATGCTAATGATTGTGTTGATTAAGCGGCCTTTGTGCTTATAGAAGCTATTGGCTGCCAGTTGTAATGAGGGAGCAGGCAGCTCTGCTTTCCACCAGACAGGCACGCACCTGCGGTACCTGGGGAAACTTGACTAGTGTTTAATTTCAGTACTAATTTTCAATTCCTGCTGACCCTTCTCCTAGGTCCTCCTGCTCTGGCTCTGCGATTAGATGCAGAAGTGGGAGTGCTGGAAAGATACACAACCTATTTTCTCAGAGGCAGCTGTAAACATTACAGCAAGATAATGAAATTAGTTTAGCTGAGAGGAATTACGGTACGCAGATAGTAGAGGACAGATCTCATTCATAAAGTGCTCTCTTCTGTGCATTGCGGTGTGTCACTAGGGAAGAGCTGAGGGGTTACAGTGGGTATTTATGTTGCAAATCAAATATAACAGTCACATTCTGGCTAGAATTAAGCATTTTCTGACTATATATGAATATATATGCATATCCTGACAAGACAGGCTAATTAATCCATAAAATATTTGCCCACAATGGCAGAATAAAGCCATTACTGAACCAGTTACTTAAAACATAGCAAGGCTGGCAGTGTTCCTGAATGAGACCAGACGGAAATATATAGGCACTTTTGTCTATGAGCCTGGCTCAGAGGAGGATATGGAGAGGGTGTCCTGTGGCTGGGTCTGAGGAGAGATAATGCAGCATCACTGTATCTTGGATGTTTCAGCGTGGTGCTATCTTGTGCTCTGGTACCATCACAGTTAAGCAGTCACTTCTTTGCTTAAAGCTTCTTTTTCGAGGTCCAACATCCTAAGTCAGGAAACACACCATGCCAGATGAGGCTTTTCCATCCTGACCGGGCTCACAGGCTCCCCTCACCCTTCCCCATCAGCATTGCTCCTCACTGCTGCTAGGAGGGTTGCAGCTGCAGAAGAAACTATCCTTTCTGGTTTGTTTTGAGAGAGAAAAATACTCAAGGAGCAGGCAGCTCCAGGAGACTGGATGTACCAACCAGTAGCATTAATTCACACCACACTATAAACACTCCTGAACTTCAGTTATCCTATTTTCTTCTGGAAATGTTATTCCTAACAAACAAAAGCATAAACTCAAATATTTACAGTCTTTGTTTGGGCCTTTCAGTGCCAAATGCACAACCAGGAAAATAAATAAAGTGGCAGATAATGGTGGCAACCAGCCCCACCCGGAATAAAGAGGTGGTCATGGGTACAAAGAGGGATAAGCCTGCCTGAAATGGAGTGGGGAAGTAGCTGATGGGTGATCAGGATTAGGACACACAGCAGTGCCCTAGTGAAGCTTAGGAACCTGAGCCTGGATGGACTCCCTACACATATCAGCCAGTCACTGGGGAAGAACCAAAAAAGCGACTCTTAGGCTGAGATTTACAGCATGGAAAGCCCAACTGGATGTGACGTACTCACACTCAAACTTTAAAAATGCTTTTATCCAGCACTTTCCCCACCTAATTCCACTGCGGCATCACTCACAGCACAACACAGGGAGGATGACTTTTTCTGCTGATGTTTTGCATTAATTATGCATTCTTCAAGGGTGTTTTTAAAACAGGGACTAATAATCCACCCTGTATCTTTTTTTAAGCAATAAATACAACCAACAGCTGGCTTTAATACTAAATGTTCATGTTACATCCCATCTCTCCCCATCCCAAATGAAACAAGGCGAGATGCCATACCTTTCTCCTCACACAGCATAGTTTTTTTTTCAGACCCCTTGGAAAGGTTTGCCATGACTAAGCATGCAGCATAAGCAAACCAGCTGCTAGTGGATTTTTATCTCAACCAGAACACATTTAAACTTGAGAATGGTGTGTATACTGCAAACTGAATCCTGCACAGAGTCAGCAGAAGACATTTGCTCTGTGTGCACAGAACTCTTCACTTCGTGCACAGGATGGGGGACTCACTTTAAAGATTTATGTTGAAAAGATCCTGAATTTGGCCCCACCATGGCAGTCAGGATAACCACAACTGAGTTTATCAGCCCTGTTTCTAAGAGCTATGAACCCAAGAAGAAATTATAAAGGAAAAAGAAAAAGGGAAAAAGAAGTAAACCCCAAGCAAAGCCTTTGAAGACATAGAACAGTTACTGCAGCTAACTAGGTCTTCAAGGGGTTAATGAAGAAGTCTCCCTAACACCCAGCTTCCAAGGCAAAGCCTTTCCCGCACACTTATGATAATCAAAAGATACTGAAAACCAATTCTACTTCATTCTGGTATAATTGCAGCAGAGCCACTAGAGGAATTGCAACCATTATGTAAGATGAGGCACCATCACAGTGGGGCCTGCTGCTTCCAGTGCATTCTACCCACTCTTTTTTATAGATTTCAGCTACCTTTCATTTTAGTAATTAGCCACCATTTCCAAGGAGATCCATAAGTAATTTCCTGCACATCTTGAGCCATAATGCTGCAAGATTGCACTAGAAAGGTAACATAACTGAAAAGTAGTCAACAAAGCGCAGGTGACACACTGGAAAGTTCAGTTAAGCATGAGACAGAGACCACCATTTCATTTAACAACAGATAAATGTTGCTTGACCACCACACAGCACACAGGCATCCACCAGAAAACCCAAGAGTGGTTCCTTCCAAACCCCAAAATACTGCAGGATTCTATTAATAAGCAGCATATCAGAGTGCTGAAAACTTCTTCAGTCAAAGCAAAAATGATGAAGCACACTTGAGGGGACAGTGGTCTGGAGGGAGGCTCCTGGCCAGAGGAACCCAGTGTGCCCTTGAGAAGAGGGTTGCTCATTTAGAGAAAGATCTCAGCTGGTGAGAGTACAGGCATATTCATAACTTCTATCAAGTTCACATTAGTTTTGAGATCTTCTGCAGAAAGCAGGGAAAAAAAACCCCACATTTTTTAACATGTGTATGTTTTGCTTTGAAGGAAGTCTCTCAACTAAATATTATTGAAACAGCAGATGGCAAAATGCAAACTTTATGAAAGGGAAGGCTGCCTTGAGCGGCAGGTTACCGTTTGCATGGAAGAGCTGTGCAAGGAAAGAAGGGAGGGAGGGAGGGAGGGAGGGAGAGAAGACTCAGAAGTTAGGATGCACATTTCTAGCTGAACAGCTTGGTTAGAAAATGATGACCGTGTCTATAAATGTAATCTTTAGAATGCTGGCATGGAGATATGCAAGAGCTGTGAACTGGTGTGAAAACTAAAATACCTAGAGGGACTAATAAGTCCCTACGGGGACCCCAGTTACTTAAATGGCTGCAAAGGATAATTGCAGAGAGCTACAACAGGACTGAATCAATGCCATTTTCCCTGGGAAATAAAAAAAGAAAAAAAAAGTATTGCTGCTCTGATTACGTTATTCTGAAAAGACTGGCTGCTTTCCTCTTCCCTCCCCCAGCTCAAAAGTCAACTGCAAACCACTAGAAATATGTCCAGAAAGATTATGGTGCAGCTGAAAGCCAGAAGCATATGAGAGTATATATTTACTGGTGCTGTGTCAGATAACATCTGAGAGGAGAGGAAAAAGAGATTCAGCCTTGCAGTCTTTATTAGCATGTTTGGGCTCTTTAAAGGAGCTATCCAATTGTGTCATTGCTGCCAGGCCTTTAAAACTGTTCCTATCCATGATAAAGGAATCTACTTAATCGTGATCACAAGCCTCCAAGCCCTACCCGACTCTCCTGTGACATGCAAACTTATTGCCTTTAAACAGGAATTGGAAAAAAAGAAATGAATAGGGATGCACCATTACCCATAGTGTTATACTGCTCAGGAACAGATGTTAATCAATTTTATGGAATGTTTTAAGTAACATGCAAGTACTTTTGCACAGAACTATCTGCATAATAGAGATTTCAGACCAGCAAATAACAGGAGTTAAGCCTTTATCTTGACTGGGAGAGCTATGTCTATTTTGATTAACACCAAAAAGGTCTGCACGATCAAGCAATTTTATTCCCTTGGAATTATGTCATTTCCAGAATGCTACTACACACGGTCCTGTGACAAAAGGGAATGGAAATAACCTTGTTTTTGATTGTAACGTTCTCCTTGCGCAAATGTTCATGCATGTAGCTCATGAGGTACACATGCAGGATGTACATTCTATCCTCTAAGACTCCTGAACAGACAAGAACTGTACTCTCTATTCCAGCTGTGCTAGAAGAACAGTAAATTTGGAGAAAGGACTGACCTTACACTCTGTAAGTTATGTGTGCTACTCAATCTCTCATGCAGTGCTAACAGAACTTTAAAATCCCATACCACACACGTAAAGTAAAAGGAAAAAGGTGCCCTATCTTCCCGATTTGGATAAAAGTAGTAGCAGTGCCATCGTGCTGGGAGTAATTTCGGTCGTTAAACTTCTTGAACCTTGAATGTCCTCAGGAGTTATTCAGGTGACCATCCACTTGCACTTAAAAAGTACTGCATTTAACTCTCTGTAAAATATGGATTTTATTGCAGCAGTGACAGGACTCCCTTACACAGCCACTGACCTCTACTGCTATTGCTTATCTCTTGACTCGACCTTTTGCATAAGAACACACAGATGTATGCAAACTGTCTTCCCCGTGTGAGCATGTAAGTAGGTGTTACATACATATGAATACATAAACAGTTCAACTTAGCTGACACAGAAAGTATGTTACCAGCTCCTTAGAAACATTTACTACACCACCAAATTCAGTGCTTGCTTTCTGCAATTATCCAACTTCTTTCCTGTAAAAATGACTGTACGCCTACCCCCTTATTTCCAACTCCTCCAGCACTCCCCAGCCCGTTCTTTTATCAAATAAAAGACTTCACATTTGTCAATTCCTGTAACGTCCCCAGACCTGCCCGCTCTGCCCCCTTCTTTTCACTGAGGGAGCGCCTCATTTCAACTGTGCTCTACATTCAGTTCTGCACTTTGCCTCGGATTTCGCTCATGATCCGAAGGGTTTTGTCCTGTATTCATTTCACAGCAACTAGGCAGTATCAAGAAACCGAGACAGACTTTTAAAATTATTATTTTGTAGTTATTCATCATTTCGTTGTTGTTATTACTTATTATTACTGTTATTCTCTCCCAAGCACACACGACCCTGCGCCCGCTCTCACCACCTCTCCACGCCCGAAGTGTCTCGCTGGCTGTGACAACCCCAGGAAAACGCTGCATCCCTTCGCCTGACTTACAGCGCCAGCAAACGTGGTCCCACACGCCCCTGAGCGTCAGGCAGGGCGCGGAGCCCCGGGGGGGTCACCCCGGCGCGGCGGCGGGGCCAGAGCCCTCCGCAAGACAGCTGCCAACTTTGCAAAATAAGTGCTGTCCCCCCCGTCCGTCC
>VZRQ01010141.1:135884-189100 GCA_013397975.1 Machaerirhynchus nigripectus | reverse complement strand
AAACTCCTCCCTCTCCGCTTGGCTCCCTGGCAGGCGCGCACACACACCCGCACATACGCGCACCCGCACCCCTGGCGCCGGCGCTGCGGCTGCCGGGGCCGCCGGAGCTGCCGCACTGGGGCCGGGGGGGCGCGCAGCGGGCGCGGAGCCGATTCCTCCGGGCGGGCAGGGATTTGCAACTGAATGCGGTGGGAGGGCAGAGGGGGAGGGCTGTGCCAGGGAGCCCCCCTTCCCCCCCGAGAGCAGCTCCGCGCTTGAGGTGGAGAGCAGCCAGCTTCTTCCCAAACGTTTGGTAGCGATAGCTAAAGCGGAATAAAATCGGGGGATGGGGGATAAAGAGGAGGCATAGGCATGCTCCTCTGTTGTGAACTGTGTGTTTGTGCTGTGCGGCTTCTCATCCTCCGAGCTGGCCTTAAGTCCTTCTCTCGACACCTGAGATGCCCCGCTGGTCTTTTCCCACACTTCCTAGGAAGTTCCTGGACTTGATGAATCAAGATATTTCGGTGAATTATTAATGGAGATGACACTTCGTGGGGGTGATCACATGTGGCGGTTTCTATGTGAATGGAAAGCAGCGGAGGAGGATTTTCCAGGTGCCTGCCTTTGCTTGGTCCCTCTCTTCCCAGAGGGCTCCCCACTCAGGAGGTTATGACTAATCTTAATGCAGAACGGCCTGAAATCTCAGCTTTTGCCGTGGGACTCATGGAGACCCTCTGCACACATGCATTTTGTACAACCTCTCCCCCCCCACTAGCCCCTAAATACAGCCTGAAATAAGGCTTTAGGTTTTCTTAATCTAAATATTAAATCACAAGATGGAAATTGACTGCCAGTTTATTATTTACCTGACAAGAGTCCACTCCAGTTCAACTGCACAGTGTCCCCTTAAAATTCATGGCTAATGTTTCAAGACGTGAAGCTTTCTGCCATTTGCCTCTCGCATCTCCACAGTCTTACATTTGACCTTTATGATTTTTTTCCCTGCTAGTAAATCTAAAGTCATCTTGTTTTTCTTTCCTGTTCTATTATTTTTTCTTCCCTTGCTCCTACCCACCTTTCACAATTTTTGCGTGCTGTATGTCTTAAGGATGGGTCTGTGCTGGCTCTAAGCCATCTTTGTGTCCTGTTTCTGGACTATTTCAAGGCTTTTAGTATAATTTAAATACCCTGAGCACCAGGAATTCAGGTAGCAATCTTGCTGCTTATGCTGTAATTTCTACAGTGGTGCAGCACCATGTCCACAGCATAGCTGAAACTGGTGCTGGGCTTGTTGTAAAATATGGACTATGTAAAATTTTCTTAAGGAAGTGTGTTCTTTAATGTTTGATCTTTGTGTACTCTCAAGAATAATCAACAAGAAGGGACATTTAATCCATGAAACACAGCTAACGAGCACAGTCTAAGTGATGTCCAGGTGTTAGAAAAACAAATTACTTGTTGGTAGAATTGCCTTGTTAAGGTTTAGGGCCTGACATGCTACAGTGATCTCCGAAGTAGGGGAAGGTTACCAGAGCTTGGGAAAAGGGATATGCCATTGATAGTGGTTGCAAAGAATGCAGAATTTGTGGGCCACAAGGACAACTGGGAGAACTCCCAAGGTAAGGAAGAAACTAATAAAGCTAACTCAGCAATTGTGCTGAAATCAGCGCCAACTGGGTAAAAGGTAATTCTGGCAGGGAGAGATCATGACTGCCGACTCATGGACCATCGACCCAAGAAATCCAACAACTCAAAAGAAGAGAAAGATTGAGCATGCAGATTAATTAGCCTGAGAAGCAAGAGAATCATTAACCAACAGAAGATAGGATACTAATTAATAGAGAACTATGTAACTTGTAGCCAATGATTCCTTTGTTTGCTGAAATGTATAAATATTAAAAACCTGATAGTTGGTGTGCTTGATTTGTAGAATACCACCAAGCACCCAGGCTTGTGCAACTATGAACTAAACAGTCGATGTCTCTCTTGAGTGTGTAATTATTTGCTTGTTGCACACCAGGTAACAAATCCAATTTTTGTGGACAACAGGCTCCTTAAGAAAGCCTTCAAGCTATTCCCCACAGTCACTGTGCTGGCAGAATTCTTCTTTTAAGGACTCTGTATGATACCAACAAAAGGCAAAGCAGTGTAAAGAAGCTGGATTCTGCTTTGCATGTATTTGTGAACTCTACTTAAGCAAATCACCTGGAAAGCCCACTTAGGTACCACTGCCATTATCTGGCCATTTTAGTCTTTCCACAGCTGAGTTTTTCCAGCCTGCAGATCATTCTGGTTGCTCTTCTTTGAACTTCCCCTAGTTCCCTCATTATTTTGTTTTTTTTTCAGCAGTGACAGGTCAGGAATTCAGTTAATATTTGCAGAGTATTCCCACAGGAGCTTTCTGGACACAGTCTATCTTTCTTTATGACAGACCACATTTGCAGGCTTTCTTGTTCCCTGCCATATTGCATTGTCGATTCACTGCCCACTCTAACCCCGAGGTCTCCTTGGGCATTATTCATTCCTAGATGTGTCATATTCTGGTTAGCTTTGATAAGGCTGCTTTTATTATTTTATTTTATTTTATTTTATTTTATTTTATTTTATTTGCCAGAGTGGAATTATTAATATCCAAGAAGGACTTCTGTATTTTTGTTAAAAAGGAAAAGTTAGTGCAGGAACTGTTGTGTTCTCCATAACATGTGCATAAGATATTTATCTTCTATTTAATTATATGACTTTGTGGTTCACAAATTGAAGTCCATAGCTGTGTGAAGAAAACTTCTTTCATTTTTGAGAGATATTGTCAGGATGGAGCTTTTCTTCCTCAGCTATAATGATAATAGAATTAGCAGATTAAATCACATCATTAGCCAATGAAGAGTCCTGTATACCTGGTACATTAGCTGAGTGAAGGGCTCAGCTAGGACTGTGAAAATTGATCAAGATCAGCATTGGCTGAAAACAACTTCCCTGCCATGAGGTGGAGAATATAAGAAAGTTCAAAGAAGAACTGAATATTCACGAGTCTAAGAGTCCAAGACTGGCAAGGAGACAAACATTGTTTGCAGCTTTTGAACCAGTCTCATATTTGCAAATCAGAATGGGTACTCCAGGTAAAGCATACCATCTCTATGCCTATCTTTTCTATGGCTCTTCTCCTAAGCAAGCATTCCTGCCCATGGACTAACAATGAATTAGCCAGAATGAAGATCCCAAGTGTCAACTTCTGCCTCTGCAGTCTCTGTGGAATGCCCAAACCCTGCGGACTGTGACCAAAATGCCCATGAATCTCAGTCACCAGCACAAAAATGAAATACAGTGCAAGCTAGGAATATATGATGATATTCTCTAAGCTATTTAGGTGAAATACTCTTTCCAAACAATAGAAGATGTCTATGTGGGATTTAAAGACTAAACAGCCACTGGCTCACTACAAGCTGCAGTATCTATGAAACAATCTGAATGTCTCACTTTGTAACTTCACACTTCAGTTTGCCCAGCCTCTTCCCAAAATGAAGAGGGACCTTACTCTGAATTTTAAAGGGGAAACCTCACTCTAAGAGAATTTCTCTTCACTCTTTTCTGCTTTTTTTTTTCCCTAGGGGCAGAGAGCCTTGCGTTCTCAAGCTTGAATGCCACATCTTTCAGATCTTTAAGCCCAGTCCTGTAAACCTATGTGCAGTGATCCAGGATTAGCCAGGTGATTGTAAGGGCTGAGATAACGTCACATTTTACCATTCCTCAAGCAAGATGTGCTTCTCATAGCACTGAAACAGCCCTGGTGTTTTCCTAGTCCTAGTCTGTTGCAAATACCTAAGAAAGAGGGTAGTACAAACCAGTTTCCCATCTTCTGTCAATTCCTCCTGGTCTGCTTGGCCACTGGAAGAGTGATGGTTGCTCGATGGATCCCAGTGATTGCATGCAGCCCTGTGTAGCATATTTGTTCTCAGTCTCTGAATAGTTTTGCTCTTTGTCAATGTCCTTCTTCCAGTAAGGCCCCCAAAATTGTAGAAGGAGATTATACCAATGAACCTGAATGCCTTGTTCTGAAACTGGAGTTTGTTACATGTTTTAGGCCCTTCTAGAAGTGATGAAGAACAGCAGCAGATGGTTTGATTGGTTCCTTCATAAGCCACATGAGGAACTACTCAATTTCTGCCTATCCCATAGATATTAGGATGAAAAAGATGCCCACTACAAGATACAAAAGAACAAAGAATAAAAATGTGAATCAGAGCTTGCTGATTTTGTGGAAATATTATGAAACTTGCCTGGTTTTTCTTAGCTTGCTCTCTGAACCTCTCAGCTGCTTCCCAAGTAGGGAACCTGGTACTGCAAATTCTTTCAGTTTCATGGTTTCTTGAATGTCTGTCTTTCCCCATTTCAGTGGTGAAAGTCAGGGAATGATGGTAATCAGAAAATAGTAATAACATTTTTGGTTTATCCTTGAAATAGTTGTATTTATTCATTAATAGTGCAGTTCCTCTGAACAAACTGGAACTTTGGTCTTCTTGTCTAGGTTGAAGATGAAAATGTATTTTCAAAACTACTCTGGAAGTTCGATTTTCCAGTCAACTACCATGCTAGCTATTCCTCTGCTTCTCTGGGTAAATGTAAACTGTTTCAAAGAAACACAGATTTTCTTTAGGAATAGCTTTTCTTCTGAGTTGAATAATCCTGACCATCATGGTCCCTCACCAGTTTTTCCTTCAGTGTTTAGCCTAGGGATGGCAAAACCAATCTCATTTTGGATTAAACTCACACTGAAACAGATATTTTCAAAACTGTCATATAACTCGGAATTTCTTAGCTCTCCTAATTCCAGAGGTATTAAAATATCACAAGAACAGCTGTTGTTATGTTGCTTGTGGAGTCAGTAGTTACAGAATTGTTTTTGAAAGTAACAAGCTGAAGGGTGGCAGGTAAGTTTCACACACAGATAGTTTAAATATGTTCAGCTGAACCAAACCTTTGTATTTCAGGGTTCACCCCTCACTCATGGCAAACTACCAAGAAACTCTGCTGTTAAAATTAATATAACAGCATCCTTCACCTTTTGCATTCCCAATATGTCAGATTGATCATTCCTGACAGAAGCATAAAAATGTCAGTGTAACAAATAAGATGGGTAAATAGCAGCTAATGCCTCGGGAGTTTCATTGCCTCAACAGGTACGTGAAGTTATAATTGCACTAATCAGCATTCCTGCAAGCAGCCAGCATTTCAACTTGCCATAGAAAAAGCCTGAAAGGACAGAGACTTCTTCCATGCAAAACGCCGTGAAGATCAACTAAACCTCAACCAGTATGGTCTTTAAAAACGAAGGCTTACATCATTAGGATAAATGAGGAGCCAGCACACATCTGCATGCATAGGATTGCAGCAAATGAAAAATCAGATTCTATCCCCCTAGCTGAATAATCATTATACAATAAAATCAGTTCATGATCAAATTTCACTGTACGTCATCCAGCTGCAGTCAGAATCTTGATAACTTCCCTGGAATGGATAAGAAAGGTTATCAGTGATAATCTGATGCTGCTGTTGTAGGAGTTGTTAGTCATGGGCACTAGTCAGAATCTGGAGCTACGACCCCTTTCCATATGCAATGTTATTGTAGCAAAATTAGAAGACAATGCATTTTTCCACATCTGTCAAAGTTTTGGATGCTTTGGGAATATATTACAAGATACATATAAACATTTTTCAAGAAATACTTAATTTTCTGTTTAAAAGATCCTTTTAATTTATTGTGTAACCTGCAGAACTCTTCTACATGATTGCCTTTGTTGTCACAAAGCCCCATTTTGGCCATGAAACCTATTATTTATTTGTGGGAAGCTAATGTTCCTACCAGTCCCCTGTTTGTATCCATCGATTCTCTCTAAGGGCTCAGACTTTCTGTGTAAGTTACCATGGTTTAACCAGTTACTTCTCACTGCCTGAGCCACAGTGACTGTCTGTATGTACTCTCAGATGGTAGAGAACACCATGTAATTTGATTTTGTCAATCCCTTTTCACTGTGGACTAGGCTAAAAAGTATTATCTTCCATTTGTTCATGGCTAAGAGTGCCTCTATGAACAGGTACTAATGCCTCAGCTGATGTAGGCTACTCACTGTGCAGTAATAACTTGCCTATGAGTCTGACATGAACATATTTTGTATTTTAATAACCTCTGGAGAAATAACTCTCCCTTTTACCTCAGCTTGCACAGTACCTAGTACAATGGGAGAAAAAGCACTAAAAACATCATGCAAATAATTAATACATCAAAATCACAGTGTATTTTTCAGTAGTGCACACATACACACATCCATTTGCAGATTTCCTGGCCGAAAGAAAGGATTTGTCACCTAAATAGAGACGAAAGGCAAATGCTAAAAAGGAAAATGAAGAGATGAAGTGAGTTAAGATTCATGCGGTGGGTCAGTTTAGATCTGGGGATAAAATCCAAACCTGACTCCTACTCTGCTCTAGCTCACACCAGTATTTTATCCTCTTATTCAGAGTGCCTGTCATGGCTGGTTCCTACCAAAGGTTTTAAAGAAAAATATGCAGGCATATCTTTCTCATTTCTCAGATAAGTATTGCTGAGAACCACAGGTCACTCTTTCCCCCCAGGCTGATCAGTTCTTCCTTCTCAGGATTAGGACTTAGTCCAGATCTTCATCTTTCCTGATAACAATGTTGACACATACACTGGTCTGTCCGTTAGGCTAGGTCATTTACACAATGAATAGTACATCAGTTTTGAGTAGTTTTGTAAAAAGTGGTGCTTTGCTTTCCCCCATCTCCTCCACTTTTTGATTCATATAGTCCCAAGTATGTTCCTTGCATGGCTGCAGTGACCTGTGGGGTTACACCAGTGCTGAATTCTGCAACACACCCACACGCACCCACCCACCCATCCACCACAAACCTCCCTTACACTAAGGCTGCAAACGCATATTGCATTTTTCTTAACAAAGCAGTTTAAATAATTTCCCCCTCTACCTGTGGGCTTGTCATTCCTGCCTCTGCCCCTGCTCGCCTCTGTCCAGTTTTGTCATCAAACTATCAGTGGGATGTGCTGTAACCTGGTCGCAGAGATCAATATGGTTACAAATTACTCTTGACAAAGTGAGTTTTGTAATTTGGACCATTCGAGTCACCTGTTGCAGTGGTAAATCTGAGGGGATTGTGAACCACTGCACCTCTGTGTATGTGCAGGAGAGTGGTGGTTGGGGGAAACTTCTTAAATGAGTGTGTGACTGGAAAAAACGTAGTGTCATATTACACATTAAGAGATACATTCCCTTTTCAGGAGAAATTGTGTAGCAGTGTAGTAATAAAAATGATGAAAAATCCCCAGGACACCTGTGAAGGATCGTTCTCTAGCTATATACAGAATTTGAAGTGACCTAGAGTTTTGTATTAGCATTTACTTGAGTTAATCAGTGAATCTGCTGCTGCCTTTCTACTTGACAACTGATATTGTCATCCTAGAGGAAACAAACACCCTTTGCACCACATCTTTGTTGGTTCTTTGTGTGCTACTTGCTTTATCTAAGAACGACATTTGCTGTTCCTGATGTTTGGCTGAAGGCAGGGGCCTTGCAAAGTTTTTGATGGCATTTCACATGGGCTACTTTATTCTTCTCTACAACAGATCTTTTTTTCCAGTTTCCTTCTTTTTGGAGTTCCTCTCATCTGGTTCATCACAAAAGCCTTCATCTGAAGAGTGGAAATTGCAGCTCTTTATGCCTTTCTTTGAAGCCACCAGGTGAACTTCGTGATTCCAGTTTATGAAGTCCAGACACCAGAACATTTTAATTTCACTTTCTTGTCCCTATCTCTTGTGGCTGTAAAACTTTGTTACTGTAGGAGAGGGACACTAATGTCAGTCCGCATCTTACGAAGGCAGGGGTATTTTGAATTTAAGTGGATCTCTAAATTCAAATGAAGGTGTGATAGCAGCTGAAAATTTACCAATGCCTGTGCAGTGTCTGTAAATGCATATACTTTTCTTAGAAGGCTGCAACGTTTTAAAGATTTTCACCTCATCTGCTTCTGTGCTGGTAACTTGTAACCCCTCATCCTAATCCTCCAGGGTTACTTACATGGTTGCCCACTCGTCCTGTATCCTGCATCCTCAAGCCCTGGCACTTTCAAGGAATTTGTAGAAACCAGGAGCCAAACTCTTGGCAGAATTTTTTAAGACTCCCTTCACATGGAGATGCACAACTAGCCTACGTGTGACATTGCTTTGAAATGCAAAGGAAATATTGAAACTGCATAATGCAGCTGGCTACTCAGCCTGGTATTAATATAATTTTGGGTCATTTTTCCTTGAATGAAGAGAAGCATTCTCTCCTCTGTTAAGGATTTCCAGTCAGAAGGAGAAGCAGCAGCCTTTTATTTTGCATTTAATGAGAATAGTCCCCACTAGGAAAGAACATATTGTCAGGACCTTTTTTATTTACTTTCTCAATTAGTAGCAAACTGTGATAGTAATTCACAAGAGAATTAACACACTGCCTTCTGCATTTCACTGTCTCCTTTTCCTGTAGCTATTTCAGGAGATGCAGTGCTGTGGGATACACCTAGATCCTGTTAATAGGTACTATAGTGAAAAGGAAAAAGCTAAACATCCTCTACTAGATCCTCTTTCTATTTAGATAGAAATATAGATCTAATATAGATCTATCTAATATAGATCTATATTTCTATCTAAATAGAAAGAGGATCTAGTAGAGATCTATAGATCTACTAGAGATCTATATAGATCTAAGTATAGGATACTTATATTAAATCTACTAGTATAGATCTAATCTAGATCTATATTTCTAACATAGACCCTCTTTTATTCAGCTGGCCTTCTATTAGGGTAGGAAACATTATAGCAGGAATCAGAGTGATGCAGGTGGAGTTCTGTAGGAAAAGACCATGTTTTAGGTGAATGAAAATAAGTCTACTAGCAAGGACCCATGGTAATTCAGGGGAAGACAGTAGCTGCTTTGAGATTCCTGTTGGAAATCCTAGTTTATTGACCTAGGTGGTAGCTCTGCAAGTTAATAGACTAAACTTGGGGCACCAGAGCAGTCCACCCAAGTCTGGAGTGTTTACCTTACATCTTCGTTGAATCAGGGCTCGAGGTGCTACGGGGATTAGCACTACAGTAAAGCTCCACTGCAGACTATGAAGAGTTAAAAAATCCTGTTTACATGTTCTCCTTGAACTGATGAGGAAATATTTCCTGAACCCACTGGCTTTGTTTCACACTTGAAATACTGTATAGCTTATTTGAATATTTTTGTAGTGCTTAACATTAGCATCTCTCACACAGTTTACATTACTTTGACTTACGGAAGTCCCACTGTGGAGGATTGGGAAAAACTAAAGTTCTGTGTTAGTAAACCCATGACAGAAAAAAGAGGCAATTATCGCTTGTTTTAAAAGCTCCAAAGTGTAATTCTTGCAGTTAATTCCTGCAAATTTTAGAGAATCTAGGGTGAATTTGGTTTGTGGTAGATATTTAAATTCTCTTTGGATCAGCTATATATTTATATATAAGAACAGTGATTTCAGTAACAGTCTTCTACTTAAACTTGCAAATCAAATAGACCCTATGGGGCATCTGATGTAAATTAGTGAACTGTTGTTAGAGGTCCAGCTGAGTATCTGATGCTATGGATAAAAATAGGTTTCTTGGCATGTCCTTTACAAAAAAAAAAAAAAAAGTTTATAAGTCTCTTCCTTGCTGGAATTAATTTCCCCTTTTATTTTCTCCCATATGATTAGTTATGTATTAGGTAAACACCACAGCAGGGAAAATGCCCAACAACTATTTGCAGACATAAAATCAGCCTAATGTAACACACACCAAGTAGGAACATAACCCATAGGAGCTGTTGGGATGGGGCCTTAGGAAAGAGCCATAATTTATAATTGGCCACTGTACATCTGACAAAAAAAGAGAGAAACTGTGAGTTCAAAAGGGACTTCAAAATGTGAACCTGTCAAAGCCTGTGCATTGTATTTGCTCTGGATGGTGCATTAACATCTCTAGCGAAGCTTATGCTATTTTGAATGATGGAGGTCCTACTGTGTAGGGCTGGGGAAAAAGAAATAAAGTTCTGTATTAGTAAGCATGTGACTGGTAAAAAAGGCAATTATCTCTTTCTTTGAGAGCTACAAAGTACAGTGGTGGTAGCTTCTGACAAGAGTAAACTAGATGTGCACAGCTTAAAGGCAAGCTGAGGACATGCAGATGAAAAGTTCAGCCCTTTCCTCCTTCCCCCCTCCTTTCTTTACCCACCCTTGTGATCTCTTTGCTACAGCTGAAGAGAAAATCTGGGGCACTTGTTTCTTTCATTTCTTCCAGATTGTTATTTTATCCTCATTTTTGGTAGAGTGGTAATGATATCCAGTGGCTGCTTAGATGAATCACTGATAGATATTCCTTAGGGATATTCCAGAAAAATGCATTCCAGCCAGGACTTATTTCCTAAGTCACAGCATGAATTTGAAACCTATACTGTCTGCCAAGAGTAATCAGCTCCTGTCACTGGTCAGGTTTCCATTATTTTTTTCCTTGGCTCTCTTCTTCAACCCTTCTATTTTATCCACCCGCACCAGCAATTAAAGGCTGCAATGACTCTCTAATGCACATAAGGAGGCAAGAACACACAGAGAATCCTTTCTTACCCTTGCATTTCTTCTCCAGAATATTATGGTGCTTTCCATCCTTTGCACTCACTAGCTTATGCTGGCCTGGTTTGGGATCTACAAGATACTTCCATTTTTTTCCTTGGGTACTTTGCAAGAGAAAACCTGGCTAGACATTTGTCCTCTCTGAAATCTGCAAGGAGTAGGGGCATAATAACCAGACAAAAAAAAAAAAAAAAAAAAAGGTATGAGAAATACTATACTGAAAAGACAGGTGAGCTCTATTCAGGGATCCAAAATCTTGGAATGAAAAGTGACATGTACAAAGGATATATATCCATTAAGGAGGTGAACACTGCTTCTGAAAGTGCAAAGTAATCTCACTAAAGTGTATTTGTGTCACAAGATCACCAAAGGGCTTTGGGAAGAGTTTGTCCTCTTACTTCTGAACCAGTCATCTGAACTTAAGCCATGCTCGTTACCTGGATTGGTTTGGAATTAGGAACTGATTGTGGCAGAAGCTGCCCTAGACACATTGCAACATCTCCCTGCAAAATCTCCGGGCTGCGGCATTACCTTTTATGGAAAAGTTCCCCTTCCAGTATGGCTTTTGGAATGGCACATCAGCTCTCCCTCCTCAAGAAGGCCTTTCCAGTTGGCCTTTGCCGACTGTGTCAGCTGCCAGGTAGAAAGCAATCCATCACTGCTTTCACTCTGTTACACAGTGGGCAAATTTTTAAAGGAAAACGCCGTTAGAGCTGGATGAAAATAATTTCCCAAGCTTGCACAACAATGTATCTATCACCGGAGCAGTACTGAGAGCTCCTGCAGCCGAGCTGACGTGAAATTGGGTGAGAGCTGCCGGGCTTCCTCGCGTGGGCCCATCCTACTGGCACAGAGCTGGGGCAAGCCAGGTGTAAGGCACAGGGTGGGAATGAGGCTGCCTTCACACCAGCCCTGCCCAGCCTGTAATTCTGCACTCCCAAGCAGTGGATCTGCTGCAAAACAGGCATCTGGCCTGGATCAAGAACAGGCTCACAGTTGCTTTTTCTTTGGTCGTTGAACAGAGCATAGATTCGCAGTAATGAATGATGATGTGTTGGTACAGTGGCTGCATGCCGGCTATAGGGCAACAGACAACTGCTGATACAGCCAACTGGTAAAAATTCACCTGTCACCAGTGGCAAAGTGAATTAATACATTACATCCACGGTCTGTGATGAACTCTGAAGCCAAATGTACTATACTGACAAAGCACGGCCTTGTTATTTTTGGGATTTTTGGTAAGAAGCATCCAGCTCCTAGGGCTGCAGAGGCTGAGGAGGGTGTAATTACATGTTACATTTGGGAAGGATGCTTGGGAAATGCTGAAGACTGCAATGCAGTTCACCGTCCCAACTCCCCCAGCTCTGCTGACACAGCTCGATGAGAGCTGAACCAGTGAGCTAGGTCACTAAAGTTATTTTCCTGTGACTTCTCAGGGTTAGTTTTAACCCCAAGCATTTGAGTGATCTGGTTTACAGAGCAGTCAGATAAACAGTTGCTGTGGCTCATCAGGGAGCGTAAGGCTGCAGTGTGAAGTGAGAGGCAGAGCGGGTAACTGCACTGACCCAACCACTCTGTTTGAGCTCTCTGGCAATCCCTCTGTGTCAGAGTTGAATATGGTGTGTATTTTGCAGCACTGCTCCCAGAGGTATGAGTATCTTAGGAACAGCCACTTCTCACTGTACAGTCTTCATCTTAAAATAGACAGAGCAGGCTAAAAGATGTTTGTTTACAGTAAAACAAAAGCTCTAGATGGAGCAAATTAGCCCTGTGGTATTTAATTTGTGGTTCAGGCTCATCTATGATTCTTCCAGTTTCTCTTCAATTAAAAGAGCGTGTAACTGCTTGTAAATATTTAGCCTCGTCAGATTTAGACAACATTTAGACTTGGATGCCAAACTGCGTGTACTTTTCAGTGGCATTTGGGTGGTAAACTCTTACTTCTTCCTTTAAAATCAATGCCAGGATTCCAGATGGGGTTTTTTTTCCCTTTTATTTTGTGACTGGTTCTCATGTTATAGGGATCAGGTAAATATATGATTCTCCCACTAGTATTGCAATAACAACTCCATATAATATTGGCATTTCTGTAACAAAAAAAGCCACACACAAATTTTTTAGCAAATCCTAGCTAACTGGTACATTTGCAGGGTGCCCTGTCATGATCAAACCCTTCTGTTATCATCTCTGTAGGAATGTTCCAATGAGGTCACATTACATTACCCCCTGCTGGGGATTTTCTCTCTCATGTCTCCTGCTTGGGGCTAAAAAGATTGTAAAATGGGTGTTCAGTGTCCCACTGAATTAGCCAAAATCCCAGATTAGAAAGCAGCGATTTCTACTTATTTTAATCAAGTTTGTGCCAGTCTTGTTCATCATCCTTTCAACAAAAGAATTGTTTATCCCATTTTTTTAATTAGATCTCAAATTAATATCTTGCAGGGGAGGCACAGAAACTAATTGGAATAATAAATGTAGTCATATTTGCTGATGTGTTTTAGCATACTACAATTCAGATAGAATGTATATGAATTGTACTTAATAAAAGTTCGCCTGATGGGACACAGGCTAAAGATACCTCTTTTTTTCTTTAGATCTGACTGTAGTTACGTGAATTTCTCATGTTGTACTTCCCTCTGCCTTTCCAGGCCTTTGTACTGCTGATGAGCAGAAGGCAGAGGAGGTAAGGTCACTCTTCCTTTCCTGCTTCCCTGTCATCATCATCAACTGATGTAGCTGCAACAGAAATGATATTATTCTTGTTTGTTCTCTCCTCTGAGACCACAGAGAAACTTCTGAATGTTAACAAAACGCTCAAAGTATCTGTCTGGTATGTAGAGAAAGGCCTCTGTCATTCTGTTTCCTGCTCCTTAGTATTGAAAGTAGCTGCCAGAATCATAAGCCCAGCATGGTGGCAGTTGCCTCACACAGTGACTCCATTTATTTTCTTCGCATGAAGCTTTGAAGTTGGATCCTCATGGTCCTTTAATCAGGAGAAACTCATTGAGTTTTTAGACTTCATTTTCAAACACTGAGTTATCCAAGAAGTGGGATGAAAGAAATGGTGTGGAGCAGGCAAAAGCTGAGAAACACAAATGTGATGTTTTCTAATGGTTTATGTGGATGACTAGAAAGTTGGGAAGTAGACAAATATCCTTTTTCTTTCCTTCTCAGTGCTTTGTCCCCTGTTACTATGTACATGATAGATACATTGCTGCCTATCCATGCCCATGATTTATTGCTGTCACCAAGGTGTTCTTGGGCTGCAAGACACTTTTTTGTATTATTGGCTTTGTAATCACAGAAAACAAAAACTTGTCATGACTACTTTGTAGTGAAGAACAAAATCTTTTCTTTCCATCTTTCCATATTACTTTACCACATTCTGTTTGCAGAAATATGTGCATTCTCTGGAACAGACTCACTAATAAGGTGCAAATCCATCTCCCTGCTATGTATCCATTAATTCCTACTGATATTATATAGACGTCATTAAATCTAAAAGAAAAAAAAACCCAAACAAACAAGAAAACATAACCCAAACCATAACTTCCTTTGTAAAATAGTCACCCTACTTCCTTTATTAGCAGTTTTTACTATAGTTTGAAAGATTATCAGTTGCATCACTTATCACCAATCCCATTTTTGACTCTGCCCTGTAATATGCTCATGAGAGTCTACCTATACAGTGTTTTGCTTTACTTTTTTTCATCTCCACCTATGAATTAAAACAAAGTTCAAGTACACCAATGTGTTTTTCTGATATTGGTATGAACAAGTCCAAGAGTGACTGATAGGTCAGGGGGTAATGCTGCCAGAGGGACCTTGAAAGGCTGGAGAAATGGGCTGACAGAAATCTCATGAAGTTCAACAAGGGGAAATTTAAAATCCTGGACCTGGGGACGAACAACCCCATGCACCAATATACGCTGGGTGCCACCCAGCTGGCAGGCAGGTTTGCAGAAAAAGACCTGGAGGTTCTGCTGAAGACCAAGTTGAACATGACCCAGCAGTGTGCCCTAGTAGCTAAGAAGGTTAATGTTATCCTGGGCTACAGTCAGCAAAGTATTGCCAGCGTATAGAAGGATGTGATCCTTCCCCTTTAGTCAGTGATTGCGATACCACACCAGGAGTACTGTGGACTTGGCCCTGGACAACCGTCTCTAGGTGATCCTGCTTAAGCAGGAGACTTGGACCAGATAACCTCCAGAGGTCCCTTCCAGCCTCAACCGTTCTGTCATTTTGTGATTGTTTGATTTGGTTGTTCTCCTATTTAACCAGGCATGAACAATCTACAGTTAGGCAAAGTAACCTATTCCTGAAAGACGATCACCTAAGAAATGTTTCTGTCATTTGCCAGTACAACTCTTATGTTTTCACTCCTGCCCTGCCACTGCATGCATATCTAGGGCATTTTGATCTTGCAACAAAGTTTAAACGTGTCAAGTCTTCTCCAGTTCCATGGGCCCTTCCTAGTTCCAGTTCAGGCCATTAGCAGTAGTCAAGGTGTATGAACAAAGGGTGAAGTTGCACATTTAAACAGTTGTATTTATTGTCAAGGATATGCAGTTTTACATACTCCTGCAGAGAGGTGTTACCCTGCAACAAGGTTACCCAGGTCCCTTTCCAGCTGACTGTGCTGCTCCACAGCAGGAAAATGAAGGAGTAATGCCTCTGTGGCAGGAGTGGCATCTGCCCAAAGAGTGCACAGCAAAGTACTCCAGCAGATGCCATTATCTTTCTGCTTTTGCCTATTCACAGGAAATAGAGAAATGCTTCCCCTGTTCCCCTGTCCAAGGATCTCCGAGGAATCAGGCTGTAGGCTGCCAGATGAATTATACCGTAGAGTGAGCTGAACAATACAATCTTTATTTTTATACAGCTCTATAATTTCCAACCATAAATTTAATTGGAAATTTTAAGGATAAGAGACTACTAAAAGTGAAGTGGTTTAAAAGTTACTGACTGAAGTAAAAAGAATTGTGAGCTAAACAGGGATCTCAATTGCGAAAAAGAAAATTAATCTATCTATTTAATTATTTGCATGGGTAATATCATCATAATATCTGAGCACTTTAGAGGTATTATGAATTTTCTCAGTTCACTGTAACTTTATCAGAAAAAGTTCATGTTCTGCTCTGAAGTGGGACTCACTGAACATGTGCAACACTTCTGCCATGGAACTATTTATTTTGGCAACTGCCCCTTGACAGATTCAAATTTATACCAGATTTCCTGTATTTTAGAAAATTGTTTGTCTTAGTTTATGTTCTAATCAAAATTAAGTTTAAAGTGTACAGAGCATTTTGATTTCAGAGCGAGTTCTTCAGTTAAAGATGTAGGTAGAACACCCTGAAATGTCTTGCTCATATGGAGTCCCTCCCCTTTTTTCACATTAGAGGTATTTAAAACAAACTCTTCCATAAACTACAGTAGCAGGGACAAAATCAGAAGAAAAAAAAATTGAAGGAAATTGCATAAATATGATACAAATTTGTGAGCACTCCTCTAATGAGAGAAACTTCTTCCACATAAGGAAGTTCACTGATGACACAAAACTGGGGGGAGTAGCCAGTAGCCCAGAGTGCTGTGCAGGCCTTCAGAAGGACCTCAAGAGGTTGGAGAGATGGAGATGGGCAGAGAAGAACTGTCTGAAATCCAACAACGGCAAATTCAGGGTCCTGCACCAGGGGAAGAATAACCCCAAGCACCAGGACAGGCTGGGCACTGACCTGCTGGAAAGCAGCTCTGCAGAGAAGGACCTGGGGGTCCTGGTGGACAACAAGCTGTCCATGAGCCAGCAGTGTGTCCTGGTGGCCAAGAAGGCCAAAGGTATCCTGGGGTGCATTAGGAACAGCATTGCCAGCAGGTTGAGGGAGATGATCCTGCCCCTGTGCTCAGCCCTGGTGAGGCCACATCTGGAAAGTTGTGTGCAGTTTTGGGCTCCTCTGTACAAGAGAGACATGGAGCTCCTGGAGCAGGTCCAGTGGAGGGTAACAAAGATGATTAAGGGGCTGGACCATCTCTCTTATGAGGAAAGGCTGAGAGAGAGCCAAGCCTGTTCAGTCTTGTGAAGAAACAAGCGAGAAGAAATCTCATGAGTGTCTATCAGTATCTGAAGGGAGGGTGTCCAGGTTCTTCTCAGCAGTGCCAAGCCACAGGCAAAGAGTAAATGGGGTGATGGAAACTGATGCACAGGAAATTCCACCTGAACATGAGGCAGAACTTCTTTACTGTGTGGGTGACCGTGCACTGAACAGATTGCCCAGAGATGTTGTGGTGTCTCCCTCACTGGAGATATTCAAGAAGCAACTTGACAGAATCCCGTGCCACGTCCTCTGGGATGACCGTGCTTGAGCAGAGAGGTTGGACTGGATGACCCCCTGTGGTCCCTTCCAACTTGACCCATTTTGTGATTCTGTGAAATTATTCTGTGGAAACTGTGCTACTTTAGTACATGTCTGTCAGTTTGTAGTGTTTCACAAACTGCTGGACTTTCAGCCAAGGAGCAATTTCCTTTCTGGTTTTGTGCTTTTTCCCTACTTTATGTGTTCAACCACTCCAAAATGAGCAGATTTTGGGTACTAAAAGATGCATTAGAAAGGAGAAAAGGTGAAATATGTTCATACAGTGCTCGGTTTCTCATTGTTCCCAATTTCAAATGCAGAACCAGTTAGCAGTTGAAAGGGAAAGGGAAAAAGAAGAGGTGACACAGATAGAAGGATGCAGTGGGTAGTATGGCAGTGACGCTGGAGGTTAGAATGCACCACTGGTGTGTCTGCAACGCTGCTACAGGTGTACAGATTTTGAGTGTTTGCGGACAGGTTTAATATAGAGTGTTGCCACCTGAGTATTCCAATCCCAGAGCAGGTGGGAAGCATGCTTTGCTGAAGCCTGTCTAGGTTATCCTAGCTCACTATGTGCAGGTTGGCCCATGTCGGGGTACGTGCGATGCAGTCGTGCACCTCAGTATTGCCAAACGCTGGGATTGGAGATGATGCATGAGAGAGAGAATGAGAGCATGTAGGCTTATATTCAGACTTTGTTCAGGACTTCTAGTCTACTGGTTCTGCTGCAGTGACTACATCTGACAAATTATCATGAAAGGACTAGTGTGGGCTGAAGTCAATTCAGTGTGGATGAACAACCTACACTGACCTCCATGTTGCTGTGTTAAATTTATTGTGCCTGGTACTCACACGAACTGGGTGGAAACTCGATTAACTATCACCATACTGTGCTGAAGCCATGGGTGAAGCTGCAATGTCAAGCCATACCTGGACACCTGCTAATGCCAGTGGGAAGGTCTTCAGTGGACCAAGTCCTTGTCGTGCAGTGAGCAGTGTCAGGGCCTAACACTCACCATGATGTTTGGCATCTACAAAGCTCCAAAGCTTTTGCCTTCTAGGATTCTTTTGTTTCATTAAAAGTAGTTCAGAAGGCTATGTTTTGAACTAGTTACAAAGGCATCATAAAGCTACCTCAGATCTGGGAATCTTAGCTACTGTTTCTCAGCTGGTAGGTACAATCTCTCTAAAACAGATATATGGACATTTCCCTCTTCTAGAAGGAAGGTACCCCATGAGCATTGGAGGCAAGCCTTCATCCTTAGAAGTGGGTGATTTGAGGTTGGAGAATTGTTTCTTATGGTTAGGTCACAGCCTTTCAGTGATCCACTCAGTAGTAGGATCTTCTTACCCTGTCATCTCTTTTCATCAAACTCACAGGAATTTAAGACTGTTACAGCCTCTGCCCTTTTGATCGGCTTGTCTAAATTTGGCCAATGAGTTCAAAAGTCATGCTAAGAACAAGCTCTTGGAGAGATGAATATCCCCACAGCAGTAGCACTTTGGAAAACAGATTTCAAAACAGTACCACACTATAATAGAAAAGGCTGCTTTGGTTTGTGTGGTTTGTGGAGCATAGCAATGGATTTGCTTGAACATGTGATCTGTCTGGGCAACAATTTCACTGAAATTGGATTTTATGAAATTTTATGAAGATAGAGCTCATTTATCTGTGACTGGTATGATAACTGAAGCATTTGTTTTAAATTTCCAGAAATCGTAATTCCTAGATATATAAATTCACCTGGCAGTCAAAACAGCTATTAGAAATCCCACCAAAGTCTTGCTGTTTTTAATCCCATATCCAGGCAAGAAGCCAAACTGTTCAACAGCTTGGGCACTGAGCTTTCTGAGCTCAAGAATTGAGTTTGTGCTAGGTCCAAATAAGCAGTCTGTTGCTGCTGTCATTTTATATGGTCAGTTTTAACTCTACATTGCGCTCTCTAATCCCCACAGCTGCTCATTTTAGTGGTACCAGTGCTGACTCAGCCAGCTGGGATGGAGTGGTCCTGCCTTTGTAATGAGGCAGGGAAGCACACAGGCGGGAGGAGTGGGTGTGAAACAGCCTAATCCACTCTAATCGACACTGGTCACCAAACTGTATGCCATTAAGAAATTATGGGAACGTCCCAGCCAAATCTCAGGAAAGAATCTAGCAAAAAGACTCCCAAAGGCTCTTGTGAGTGCTCTGAAACTGTACTTATTTCAATGAATGGCCTGGGGAGGCCTGTCCAAACCTGACATGAAATGAATCTGACCTGATTTACGTGAATAATTTGAGTCGTAACTTCTTCCAACTGACGACTAAGGCTCTGGCAAGAATGATCACGTCATAATTTATCACTGAAATGGGCTTCCAGCATGCAGAGTCAGCAGGATCTTTTCCTTAGCCTGAGTAACACATATTGTTGCCTCTTACTCGGTCAGGGGTGAGATACTGCTCTTTTGGCCTCATTGAGCTCATCGGAGAGCCTGGGGGTTATTTAGTTAGAGTTTAAATAAAATGCCACTGGAAAGCCATTGCTGCTTTGGGACTTACCATTTTTCTCACAGTTAGGTCTATTTCTGTGAAGTGCAGTCATGCTCTCAGGTGTCCTTTCCAGGCTTTTTATATGGATAGCCATGAAGGACTTAACCAAATCTGAACATAGGTTTTTGTTTTAGTCTATGTACTATGAGTTTATGTATCTGCTTTTCTATGCTTTCTATAATTTTTGGTTAAGGCAAAATGAAATGTAATTTATTAATTTTCTAGCATGCTTTCTAAGCTATTACCTCATTTGATTCAGGGTTTTCTGTTCATACTGTTTTGGCATGATCTTGGTATAAATTTAAATGTTTCACATACAGATGCCAACTTTTTATTAGCCTTTATGAAGATTTTTTTTTCTGCTACTGGAGAGTATGCTATATTTCTGTCATATAAGCATTTGCAATATATTAGAATACTACAGTTGTCAGGGATGCAAAATTAGTTATTTCAATAGTTTCTCATTTATCAATGCTGAAAGTCACAAAGGCCACGACCATCAGGACCTTAGCTTCCCTGACTGCCTGGGAGACTCACCTCCCAAATAGGAGATAGTCGCAATGTTGTTCTTGAAGTTTGGTTTTGAAATTATCTTCATTGCTGCATCATTTGCAATTTCAGTTAACTAGTGATATGTCAAAAGATAATCTCTTCTCAGAGGTTGAAATGAGCCCCCAAAGTAAAAAGTTTCTTTATGCTAGAGGAAGGTGGAAGTCTCCTTGTGTCTACAGGGTTTGCTTGTCAGGACTGACTATGGCTCTATTTGGCTCATATAGACCCATAAATGTTTGAGCTAATTTTTGATTTAATTTCTCCCTGACCAAGCAGCGATTTGTGATCCCAAAGACACCCACTGATACCACAGCACCAAAGATGCAGAGTGATTTGGAGTATTTCTTTTTACTTTGCTCCAGCATAAGAGCTAAAATGAGAATAATGTACAGTTATGAGTACTCTTCTGTTCAAAGCTTCTATATGCTGGTGGGAATGACTGATCTCCTTCATATTTTTTAAAGCTCTGATAATTAGGACATGGTGGGAATGGTGCTGTTAAGCACCATGTAAAGCCTAACCACTGGCAGTCTTTAGGACATGCTCAGCAGATGAAAGGAAAACAATGGATGAAAGGAAAACAAATCCAGAGTTACAGATGGCATTCAGCTATACACTGTGGACTTTTGCAGGAGGAATTTTTTCTTGCATTCAGCATGCAAAATGCAGAGCCACAAGAAACACTATTGTGAGCCACATCTTCTGACCTCAGTAATCAAGCAGGCCACAGGAATTTCCTAATTGACTTACCATCTGAGCTTGTCAGAAAAAAGACATCCCACCCTTACTCTGAAACACTGCTAGTGACAGAGATTCCACTCTGTAATATTTCTAACGCTCTGGTAGTTATTTATCCTTACTATTAAAAATGTCTGCCTTATGGCTGGCTTGAATTTTGTTTAGTTCTGACTTTCAGACTTTGACTTTTCTTCTGCTTTTGTTTGTTAAGTTTAGATTATGAAGAGATATTTATAAAGAGAACTCAAGGTACTTCTCCCCGCTTTTGATCAAATCATACCTGCGTCGCCTTGTCATAAGGCTAAGACATGTCACCATAGGGCATGTGTTTCAGTGAATATAAACATCCAAGCAGCTCTTCTCATAGCCTTTGTGTATTGGTTTGGCATGGCCTGGTTTTGGGTAGCAGGGGGGCCACAAAGGTGGCTCCTATGAGAAGCTGCTGGAAGCTTCCCACCATGTCCAGCAGAGCCAGTCTCTGATGGCTCTGAAGATGGACATGCTGCTGGCCAGAACTGGGCCAGTGAGAGAGGCTGGTGATGCCTCTGTGATGACATATTTAAGAAGAAAATAAAAACAAAGTCATGGGTTTTTGCTGCTAGTCAGAGAAGAGGAGGAGGTGAGAACATGTGAGGGAAAACAACATGGCAACACCAAGGTCAGTGGAGAAGGAGGGGGAGGAGCTGCTCCGTGCGCCAGAGCCGAGGTTCCTCTGCAGGCCGAGGTGAAGACCATGGTGAAGCAGGTTGTCCCCCTGCAGCCCATGGCTCCACGGGGAATGCAGAGATCCACCCGCAGCCCGTGGGGGAGGTGCCCACGCCGGAGCGGGTGGATGCCTGGAGGAGGCTGTGATCCAGTGGAAGANGGAGAACTGTCTCCTGTGGGAGGGACCCCACGGCCTCACAGGGAAGGACTCTTCTCCTGGAGCAGCGGAAGAAAATCCTGGTGATGGACTGACCAAACCCCCCTGCCCTGCCTCCCTGTGTTGTCAGTGGGAAGGAGGGAGGGCCTGGCGGGGGAAAGGTGTTTTAAGGGCTTATTTTACTTCTCATTACCCTCCTCTGATTCTGTTAGTAATAAATTTTACTTAGCACCTAAGGTTGAGCCTGTTTTGCCCTTGAAATATTTCTTCCGCTCTCCTTATCTCACTCATGAAGCCTCCATTAACCCTTTGTTCTTTTTCCCTCCTTTTGCCCAGCTGTGGTAGGGGAGGGTGAGCGAGCAACTCTCGTAGGTGCCTGGCATTGGACCAGTGTCAAACCATGACACTTTGTCAATTTGTTGTCATCCCCCTGTAGTGTGGACATTTGAACAGGACAGGATTCTGGCTGTAGTCTCACACCATGCAAAACACCTGTATCCTATACCATAATCTCAGCTGGGATCCTCTTGCTTGTTTACCCAACAGCAGCATGAAAAACAGAATTTGTTTAGCAGAGGATTTTGACAGAGCTGAACTCTGGAAACTGTTAGTGGCTATCACACAGCTTGAATAGAGTACTTAGGCATTTCATGAGGCATTTCATGGCTTGTAAAAACATGTGGCTAGTGCCATGAATAGTGTATTTGCTTTTCAACACTCGTGGAACACTTCTGTACAGGAATATGTCTTCCCCTTCTAGTTTACCACATATTCCAGCTCTTCTGAGCAATTCTTATATAGTCATTCACTTAAGTACGTTAGTAAAAGTTATCCTAGATTAATCACCTTGCAGAAGCTTACAGGTGCTTTCCTGCTCCCCCCTCAGTGGCATCAGTTGCAGTGTCTACTTCAAGGGCTTCAAGCTTGAGATGTCTTATGCTTGCTACTGCTCCCAAACACTAACAGTCCTAACGTTACCTGTTCCTCATTTGTTATGTAACACATTAGGACTTTTGTCCTACAAAGTCTTCATTTCTTTGGGTTTTTCCCTTTATTAGCTTTAACCTGAAAGTGAGGTATTAATTCCTCTGACTCAGTAATTTGCTTTTTAAGTCCAAGTTTCTGCATTTGGGAATAAGGGATTCAGGTGTAGAAAAACAGCTCTTATACATTTAAGCTTTGTTTTATTGACAGCCAGTCATCTCATCCCCTCTCCTGAGTTTGTTGAGCTCCAAGACAAGGCATTGCTTGTTTTAAAGCAGAGAGTTTTTCTAAGGGTGTCATCTTCTCTGCCCAGGGATGTTTGAGCCCCTTTTCTTTGGGAGAAGGACCATAAGAGATGTCTTTTCTCTTGCTGGTATAGGCCTGAGGGCTGCATGGCACATGGACCTGGGTCTTTCTGCATCTAGAGGGCTCTGCAGCAGCATCTGGGTCTCGATGAAGAAAGGTTATGGTGAGGGAAGTTAGCCAGGATAATTGCAATGCACCAGTAACTTGCCTTTCTTCCCCTGCTTTCCATTAGAAATTTTACAATATTTCTTTGAACTATCATGGTGCCCTTGGGGAGCTAAAAATTGGTCTGAAAATCTCTATGCCTATTTTTTTTTTTTTTTTGGAGAGATTTCTAGGACTTTCTCTTCCAGCTGAGCATAACAACAGCTTTTGTCTTCTTATTTTGGCATCTTCACTTCTACTCCCAGCTGGAAGTGGGAAATATACTAACAAATGAAATTGAGCAGTAACAAGGACAAAAAGGGGAAAAAATAATAAAATAAAAAGAGTCACAAAGGGTTCATATGTTGTGTTGTGTGTCTTCCTCCTGAGGTGGGTCTTGATCCTGCCAACTGTTCCCCTGTAAGAAGGTTTATGCCTGTGGGTACTCCTGCTGAGTTCAAAGTTGCTCACATGAATAATTGATTGCAGGGTCTGGGACATAGTTTGCAATTCCTTTTTCAAGAAAAGTTCATTATCATCAGATTTCATCTTGCTCCAAACATTGCTGGGTTAGGGACAAGTAGGTCAAATGGATACCTGTTGGGTTTTTTTTGTTGCAGGAAGACCAAGCAACTGGCAAACTGAAAGAGTGATTTAATAATAATAATAATAATAATAATAATAATAATAATAATAATAATAATAATAATAATGAAGAAAGAAAAAAGTCACTGTCACTCTTTTGTTGGGGTAGGTTTTTATCAGTGGTGAGCTTTGAACAGCTTGTTCAACAACAGTTCACGTCTCAGGGGAAGGAGAAGAGCTCAGAAAAGCTTTGCGTTTTACAAATGTTTAAGTGGTATTATTCATAACATAATACACTATCCTGGCATGTGTTTCAGAGTTATGCTGTTGCATCTTCTGCCATATAATTTTCCAGAAATCACACATCTCTGAATTTATATTCATGGTAATCAGAGCAACGTAGAGAAATTAGGTAATAATTGAAGTGGATTGAAACTACTTCAGCACAAAAGGGTCTTACTTGGATGTATTTTTAGCAGTTAGTGTAGCACATTGATACAAAACACCAACTCACGGAGGGAGAGAGGGGGAAGAAAAAGTGTGGAGTTGTAGAGGATGTGAGAAGGAAGAAAAGAACAAAGGACTTTTCTCCAGTTGAATACAAATGGAAATGACCCTAAAGATTCAGGGAACACAGGCTTTCTCCTGACAATGAAGATTTTCATGCAGTGAAATCCATTTTTGAGACTCATTAGCAAATGCTGTGATCTTGCTTATTTTCTGTAGCAGTTTCTAGTTATTTCAAATTGATTAGGAAACCTCTGATGTGAGAGTGAAGCAGGAGCTATTCCAGGTATTTCTGTAACTGGTTATCATGCTTAATTACAAATGTTTCAGTAGAACTAGTTTGCTCTGAACTTGATTTTTCCTGCCTTTCAGTTGCTGCTTAATGTATGTGTTAGTTAAAAAAAAAAATTAAATTTCCAGAATGCTTTTGTTCTAAAAGAGTTGAAGATTTACAGAATGATGGATTAATTTAAGATGTCCTATCAATAATGATTTAAAAACAAAAGAAAGAGACTATCTATCTATTGATCACCTATCCATCTCAAGGTCATCTGTCTCTGTCAGCGTTACCAGTCTGTTTTGGGTCTAATTACAGTTCCTTCTGCATGGCAACTTCTATTTGCCACTTACTGGTTAAGGCCTTGGTTGCTGAAAAAAAGGTCCTGGAGCTGTTCCCAGTTACAATGACGTGCCACTTTTGCGCTGCTCTGCATGCTAAACTGCATAGTCCAGAAGTGGGAAGATGCAGTAACCTACAATCCTTGTGGGAACTTCATAAAGAAAAGCATCTGTCAGGACTGTGGTAGGTTGGGGAAAAAGCCTGTATTTTGAAGGGAAATGAGACATGGGGAAGAAAGGTGGTGTCATTTGGCATGGGCACCTGGTTGGTTTGCAAGACTACAGCAGCCATTGACAGCACTCACAAAAAGAGAAACAGGCAAAGCACCAGGACGATAGAGAACCCTTCTGGTGACACAAAATCATTGTTTATCACAGGCTGGAGCAAGTTGCTTGATCAAGTTGTTTATGTCCCTAACTGGTTGCAATATTCCTATTATCTGGAAATGACCCATTTGGACTTTTCCTCATCTAGAGGGAACAGCAGGTCAGGGAACTAGCAGTTATGGGCTTTCACCTATAAAACTAAAGTTATGTGGTTTGTGATACATTTAACATTCTAAAATAAAGGAAAATATATTTATTACTCAACTCTGTCAAGAGACTAAGTATTGCTAATGAGGAGACTGTACCAAATGTTCCTTCCAAAACTTAGTTCTGTTTTGCTCAGTCATAGCTTTAGGCATCATCACCTGTTCTGCTGAGCAGGGTAGTGCTGTGCCATAAGAGCTTTTCATTCTCATTTCCCTAGCAGTGACTGATAGGCAGAAAGGATCTCTGAAGAATGAATAAGATTTAATGACCCAGTTGCACAAGTGTAGTTAACTTAATCCACAATATCTTGCAACACCTGCATCATCATAAGCATTTCTGTGTGCTTGGATGTCTTCTCATTAAATAAGCTGCCTAACCAAGCTGTGTGTGTTTGAGTTGCAATTCATTGCTCAGAATCATCTCTATGGGGCTTTTCTTCGGCAGGGAATGCTCTCCTGCATCTTCTCCTGAAGGTTTCTTCCAAGGGGCCAGACAAATGAGAAACTGGTATTGTCCTGCCAGATTGAATCTCTGTTGCTCTCAGGAAGCTCCTGGACCTCATTTTCAGTAACCTATTTTGGGGGAAGAATATGCAAGAGGAATGTCTGAAGTCCAAGCTTGTCCTTTGCCCTACAGCAATCACTACTTGTTCTGTGGTGCTGAGACCTTCTAGTGTAAGCTCATAGAAAGCTGACTGATTTCTAGCAGACAATAATCTTGCACATTTACATGTTTCCCAAGTTTGTAAGAATTCAAATGTCAGCTAAATCTGAGGAGACACTAAATGTTTTTCCATTTGATAGTTGGTATTATAGGAAAGGAACATGGGATTTCTGAATTAAAGGGGGAAAAGTCTGTTCTAATTCAGGCAGGGGTTTTTTTCATCATTGTGAGCGTGAAGTAGAGAGAAGAAGCTATTTGCTTTTTCATTTGATATTGATGTAGTCACATCAGTGTTCCTTGGTTGCAGACTAGAGAGAACTGTAAAACTTTTAAAAATCAAAACCTTAATTTAAGTCTTAGCTAAATGAAAATTTTCATGCATGCTTTTGAAGAAGAAAAGGCAAGCTCTGAAGGCTTTTTCTCTCTGTATGCAACTATCAGTTTTTGCTGTCCAAAGTATTCTCTATCAGCACTTCAGTTAAGCCTCTGTGCTTCTGCTGGCACTAACATTTTTCATTAGATTTCCCAGCGTTTGCACAGCACTGATTCACCTCTCTTGGTGATAACAACAGTTAGAGGGGCTAACTGGGACTAGCTGCTGGCATTTTAATCTTGCTCAGAGCAGGCAAGAGTAAAAATCCTGTCACTGCCTAGCTTGTGCTTATCCTCCCTGTGGTGAAACTCTGCTGTTGGCTGTAGTGCTGCAGAGGTTTTGAGAAACTGCTCATATTGTGGAAGTCTCTTGGCCCTATGACAAAGGAAGAGACTTTCGTTTGACAGGTTAAAATGTTTACAAGAGAACACAGGTGTATATATGAGGGAATAGGCAGACCCTGAAGTAGCCTGAACAGGTATAAAGGAGAGTTTCCTACTTATTCTGGCGAAGAATGTATCTGCAAAGTCTGAACTTTGATATTTGTTTTGAGAGTTGAATAGATATTTAAATGAGATAATTTCACTCTGTGGATTTACTGGAGCATAAGCTAACTGTTCGTCACCTTTCTTATTAAAAAAAATACAATTTCCATGGAGATAAAAAGAAAAAAAAAACCTCAGAAGACTTGCATGAGGATACTTTGCTGAGATTAGTGAAGACTAAAGCACACAATGTGGTAAGAATAGAAGTGCTGGAGTCTGCTCTCTTCTCAGTGGGTGCCCATTCTCTTCTTTCCTCAGTATGCATACCCCCCATAAATGTTAATGGCAGCTATTCACCGACAAGAAGAGCCCCACAGACTCCAACATATGCAACTCCCATTCACCATAATAAGCAGGGAGGTTTGATTCTCTCGGTGCCAGACTCAGGTCTCTCTGAGAACTTGTGCAAATAAGCTCTGGGTAGGGACACCCAAATAAGTTTCTACAGAGGAAGTGAAGCTGTGAATTTGCAGTGTTTCAGCAGCTCCATGGTAACATTTTTGCATGTATACCCTTGTGCCATGGTAATTGTAAAGTAACCTGAGGTATTTCATCCTTCTGTGAAAGAAGAAAAAGTATAAAACACAATGAATTAATCATAAGTTTAAGAATGTGGAGAAAGGAGGTCGATGTACTGCAAATTTATACTTTAACTTGCCCTGCAAAACTCTTTGGGTGTCTATAGACTGAGAAGAGACCTGGGCAGACTTAGGTAAGCAACGGAGGTGGAAGGAGGGTTTGGTGAAGGGGTTGATTGGGAGGCCCATTTTTTGAGGGTGTGACATTTCAGCAGCTCATGGATATCAAAACATGGTTACAGAATGTGACTGGAAAACAGGTGTACTCACATCACGAAAACATTAAGAAAACTGATTTGGATACTGTGATTGTAGGACCTTGGAGAACTCAGTTTGTCAATGAATCTTGCGAAGAGAGGTGAGCCAGAGGTCCATGGATGCTGTCCAGAAAGGATGCTGGCAGACTGAAACCAAGGTGATCATGGGACCCTGGGCAGCTGCATGTAGCATGTCCCTTTGGCTGGCCCCGTATCCCAACACATTTAAGCTGTTGTTGAAAATTAATGAGAGTCAAATGCAGGGATCAGGTGAGGTGAGAGCCCTCTGCCTGTGTGTGCAGTGCTCTGACACTAGATTTGGTGGAGAAGCTCTACACATTAGGCATGGCTTTTCTTAGGAGAGAAGATGTCACAATAGCTACAGCAGCAATTCAAGCAGCAGGGGACTGGGATACAGTCCTAGCTCTGCCAGGGTTTTGCTCCATTACCTCAGGCAAGTTGCTGAAAACTGTCATCGATTCTGGGTCCCTGGGTTTTTGAACGCTCAGCTCAAATAATCTGGGGTCTGACTTTCAGAGGTGCTTTGCTACTGCGGTTTTGATTGACCCTGAGTGATACCTAGGGCTTGACACATCTAGCACATAAGGCTTATCTGGCTCACCTGAGGTATTCTGAGCCCTCTCTAAAAATTTTATCATGATCTTACGGTGACTAAGCTTGCTGTACAAAATCAGTTGTTATTGTGATATCTGCCAAACACAGGTGTCCCAACATGAAGCATAAAGAACTATAAATCTTTGCATTGGAGATGCTCTATGTGTAAAGTATTCATTTCTTGTTCACGATCGAAGTATAAATTTATTCTTTACAGATTAGAGGTAATTTTTTGCCACAAGTGAGACAGTTTACTAAAAAACAGGATTTCATTTGTAAGTGTTTCGATGATGTCCTGTTGCAGTCATCAATAACAGTGCAAATAGCACTGGTGGGAGAAAAGGATGAGAAGACAAATATCATTAATAATAGCTGCAATATTCTCAGTGTTAACAAATTATCAGCTGTATAAATTTTTAATTAATAGGAGTATGAACGGGGATTTGACTGTCAACAGGCATCAGTATTGATGTGTGCGAGTGAAGCATGGCAAGGCAAAGATCGTTGGTGGGAGGATAACTCAAACCATGCAGCTGTGAAAGACAGGTCAGCATTTTCTGGACCAAAAAACCCCTCATGGACAAATCACATCTTTGCATATAGCCCTCTATAGTGAGAAGAAAAATGAATCGTGGTGAAGTCAAGTGAACCTTTTCATAGCAAAAGTGAATACCGTTTGTTTGGGATTTTACTGCATTTCTGCAGAACTGTCTGTTAATTACAACAGTAAAAAGGCATATGAGAATTTGGGCGGGAATATGGAGAAAGTAGATTGGTCACCTCAGGCTAGAGACCCAGCAGATGGGTAGGCTACTTTAGTCTGAAGTGTTTCTTTCTGCTCCTTTCACCAAATTGCAGAAGTTTCTAACAAGCTACTTGAAAAGAAACCCAAGTTTGTTAACTTAGTGAAAGCAGGATGATTCAGAGCCTAGAACAATATTACTTAGTTTAAATGAAATCCAAAAATCTTCCACCTAAAAAAAAATTCAGTAAAAACTTTAAATCTCCCTCTCCCGTGCAACTTGTCAAAGTTTTCTTTTCCTATAAGTTTCAGATTGGCTCTGATTTTAAAGCTTAGATTTGTTCTCTGAAATATGGTGTGCAGCATTTGCCCTCTATTTTTTTCGCATTCTGCTTCTGTGAATCAACATAAACAACTTTTGTCTTTGGGTATCCTAAGAAAAAAAGTGTTGTGTGTTTTGGTTTGGATTGTTGGTTTTTTGTCTTCTTCTTTTTTTTCTTTTTTAAGGAAAAGGCTCTGGATGTAGAAATAGGGAGGAAAAACCATTTTATGTATCAAAAAGCACTGCTTCCCTCTTTTTTTTCAGATTGGAAACTTTGGAAGCCATTTTTTTTTTCTTTCTGGAATGCATTCTTGCCTTTATTAGTAGTAGCTAATAGTAGAATGATTTATTTTCTAAGTGTATGGACAATATAATGCACCAATTATAGATTATAAATATTAATACTAGAGTAACTTTCCAGTTTAGTTGATCATACCAGTTTTTCTGTTCTCCCATTAATAATCTAAAGACTAAAGCTTTTTTTCACTTTTCATTTGAGGAGATCAAAATGCTTTAAACACATTAGCTAATTCTTACGCTAATCCTGGGAGATTGGACAGTGTTATGATAATCCTTTCACAGATGAATAAATTGAGATAAGAGGGAGTCTAAGTGACTTTTCAAAGTCACAGATACAATCAGTGGCAGAGTTGGATATATAACCTTGAGGTTCTGATTACTGTTTCTCTCTTACAGACTATATATATTTTTTTTTTCTTTATGCATTGCTAACAATAACAGTGAAAAACTATTACCATCAATTATGTTTATAATAATAATGCTTTTATTTATTTAGTGACTCCCTGCCAAGACAGTCGGGGTGCTGCTCCAAAGACAATTAAAATGCAATTACTGTAATAAATAAACAACAATAATTAAGACATCATAAAATAAACAATATCAAAAGCAATCAAAACCACTAACTAGACAAAGTTAGTCCAATTAATAATGGATCTGAGTGACTCATTTGTAAGAAATTGCATATTTAGTGATTTTTTTTCTTTCGTGGAAAGATTTTTTTGTTGCAAGATTATACTTTTCCAGCTGCAGTTTTACATCCAGCACTTGAATGGAAGGGTTTTTCTGTCAGGTTTTTTGTTTGTTTGTTTTGTTGTTGATGATGTTTTAATACACAGCTATTTGCAGGTTTATGATGGTGCTAAATGATGACTGGTCAGCTAAATTACATGAATTATATGAATCACACCGAGTAAATGACTATTGCAGTTCACTGAATGGATTAGCCCTACATTAATGTCTGGACTTCAAGCTCCTTGACCTAGGAAATTCAAAGGGCATTTAAATTGAAAGACTAGTTGCTTTTTTTTCATATTGACTTCAGTACAGTTTATCTTACACACTACAACTCTATTTGCAGTTGCTTTTAGTGAATGTGTGTTTGATGACATTAGTTGATTTTAGGGTTGACCAACCCTGTCCCATGTCTGTCATTTAGCAACAGTGACTGAACATTGCAATGATTTCTGTTCATTGTCTTTTAACAAGAGGCCAAATTTTTGTAGCATTGAAATGGCTTTGAAGAGACTCCTTTAGAGAAAGGAACTTGCTAGAAACCTTTTGTTTAGACTGTGCTAAAGCAGTTTTAGGAGGCTCAAAGTTTCCAAGCTCTGAAATTCCCTAAGGGTATTTTAGCCTTTGCGTCAGGCATGCCATCACCATCTTTTTGGCAGGACATTAAAATCCATCCTTATTACAAAGGGATGATGACCGTGGATAATGAACAAGGCCTGGGCATGTGGAAGGAAGACAAAACTGCACGGGTTGGGAGGGCAGCACACACATCTGGGGGGGCTGAGATAAGAAGGTTAGACAGAAGGGAGGACAGATCTAACTGAGAGAGTGAAGGGAACAAGTGATTTACAAGATCAAGACAAGGGGGATAGAGCCGGGAGGCCTCGTGGAGAGCAGATATGTTGCTGGGTGATGAAGAATGGTGAATAGACTGGGAATGGGGAGGCTAGATATGACACAGGAAGAACAACAGGTCTGGTTCTAGAAGTCAGAGGCTGTGCATCCAGTGAGATGAAGACTTTGTGGGCAAGCAGGTTGAAGGGGGCACGAGAACTCAGTCAAATACGTGGCTGGCCTAGGAGCCAAGGACGAGGAAAAGGCAAGATCAGGCTTCTGTGGATTGGTTTAATGAAGAAAAACCAAGTTTATGAGTAGTAGTAGATGTGTCTGAGCTGCACTGGCACACTCCCGTTCTGAGCCAGGTAGCTCAGATAGAACTCAGATCTGAGCAGATACCTTGATCTCTGAATGTCACTGCTCTGCCTGGAACCATCTGCCAGAATGGGGTGTTGCATCCCCCTTCAGCGTGTGCCCGCAAGGAGGACAGCAATCTATTAATGCAAACAGCCGCTCCATTAGCTCAGTGTCAAAATCTGTGTGCTGGCAGGAAAGCTTTCAACTCTGCTGATGACCTGCATGTGTTTTAGGGAGGCACCAAAAAATGAAAGTTATGTCTGTGTATGTTTTATTGTCTTTTCTTTTGTTTAGTTATTTTTAGATAAATTTGGGGTAATGCCTACACAAAATGATACTTTTTTTTTTTTTTAATTGAACTCATGTTTTCCAAACATTAAGAAATGTCAGGATTTAAACCTTCTTTATGTGAGATAAACATTTGTATCAGTTCTATGTTTACAAAATGAACATGGTAATACCATATGCGATTAGGTGTCCTTTGTACTACTCACCATAAAGTCCTCTTCCTAGTTCGTCTCTTCCTGGCACCTTTCTTCACTTCTGTACCCCCTTGCATTCCTTACCAGCTCTGTGTCAGATTTGTATCCTTTCTCTCCCTTTTCCCACACCTCCCGATAGGGCAGCTATATTCCCCAGGCTGCTTGGATGCCAGCAGTAGAGGCACCAACAGCACAGGAAAGACAATCCTGTGTCTCTAAATCAAAGCAGTCATTACAGAGGAGAACCATACCTACGACCCTTGGCTTGAACACACTGCCTTGTTCTCTGCTTAGTAGTACAGGCAATACTTCCTTCAAGCACAGGAGTTGTGAAAATCTCCAGCATATCCTGTGAGGATTCTTTGGGGAATTCAGCTGCTAAAATCAAAGCAGCCTATCGTAGATATGCACAAACACCAATTATTCAAAGGCTTTTAACTTGGCTACATTTGGACTAATTTTCATATAGGCACAACCCTGATTTATTCCTTTTTCTCTCAAGACAAATTTCTGGTCTTTGCCTAATGCACAGTTTCAGGAGAGAATTCCAAAGAAAGGATTGTCATGAAGAGGATAATGCATTTTCTCATTAGCTTTTTTCCTTGGAAATGACTGAAAAGCATTGCCTGCAATCTTGCAGGAAAAGATATAAATAACTGCACAGATAATGGGCAAGTAAAATTTCTGCCAAACAAATTAAATTGGGTAAAGTTAGGAAGCAGCTGAGTCGAGGGACTCATAGGAGGGTACACAACTTGGCAATATTAATGAGTATAATAAATGGTACCAGCTTGATCACCCGTTGGAGAAGTGCAGGCATATCTCTATGGATCAGTGGAGCACAGTGCAGGGATTTCCAAGCTGGCTCAGAACCAAGCTGGTAATTTCACCTAGCGCTGTGCGAATGAATCACTTCTGGCCCTGGGCTCAGTGCTGTGAGCACTCTGAGGGTTTCAGCTGCAGGCGGTGCCAGCCCAGTTAGCATGTGACATACATGTGACCTCGGGGATGTGACTAAAGCCAGATGGGACACACGTGGCAGAGCTGAGAGATGAAAACAGTTTTCCTGAGCCCTGGTTTAGTTCATTAACCATGGAAGCTGAATTGTCTCCCTCCAGAGCAGGGACTGGAGCACCGTGCTTGACACCACAGCAGGTGAGTGTTCCTAGAGCCCAACCTGGTCCAGTTGCTGTGAGCTCTTAATGTCCTTGGTACATATATCTGCTCTTCTTCAGTGGGGCATCACAAAAGGCTTGTATCGAGGTGGGGGTAATAAAAAGTTCCTCATGCACCTTGAACTGCTTTCACATCTCTCTCAGCCCACCCAGAAGCCGGTTCAGGCAGTCCGTGAGGAAATGCTAGCAAAGACGTGATGCCAAATACTCTGCCTTTGTTCTGTGTCCTGGGAGGCAAGTAAGCCAAGCTCTGCAAGCCCATGCTGTAGGAACCCCAGGCTCTTCCTTTAGTGTTGCCTTAATCTAATTTTCCTTTGTATTTAATAAAATTCTGTGGGTCTTGGGGTTTTTATTCCTTTTCAAGAAGCAACAGAGAAAAGATCTCCTATTTTATCCTGCTGATGTTCGCTTTCCAACACCTGCCATCAGCAGTGCTTGGACATGTCCCTTTTATTTGCCATTCTCTTTCAAGTGCCAAGGCGACTTTGATATATTTCTGTCTCTGTCTGTAATGGCAACAGGATAGGGTGTTATTCTCAACCTGGACTTGTCATGATGAGCCTTTTATTTCATTAAAGTCACATTCTTTTTCAGGAACTGTAGCCTGAATTGGAGTTGTTTTGCTTGGACTAAGGATGAATGTGTACCAAGGACAGCAGTATAAAGTACAAGCATCTGTAAATGCAGCTTTGATTGGATTTTACCCAACCCCCTTAAAATTCATATATGATAATCAAAATGGTGAGTGGGAAGGGAGCATTGCATCCTCTTCAGTTTATTGCCCCCATGTAAAATCTCAAAATAAAGATTGTAACCAGCAGAATTCCAGCATTTATATTTCATGAGAGAAATGTCCTTGTGTAAACATTGGTTTCTTTAATGCATACACTTCCATCTCTTTTTAAAAACTCCCAACTCAAAGAGCATCTGACAGCATTACATGTCTCTTTCTGGAGGCAGCAATGAAAATGTGCTGATAATTTGAGCCCTGGGAAGAAGTCTGTTCCCCTGTGAATTTTACCAGTCACACTGCTCTGCCATTGTATTAGATCACTGCTGCAGTGCAAGAATAGCAGCTCTCTCCACATTTTAATAGCACCTCTCTCAGATCACTGTCAAATAATCACCTATTCCCAAATGGCTGGAAATTAATGATGGCTGAACCCATCAGTGCCAGGCTTACACTAGTTACACAGTCCAGATCCTGAAAAGCCTTTTTGCAGGGAATGACTGGATAAATTGCTTGCTTGGTTACTCTGAACTACTCCTTATCCTCTCCATCCCATTGTCACTGCCACCTGCAGTAGAAAGGATTCTTCCCGTTTACATCAGCCTTTGGAATAAGAACTAGAGATTACAAAGTGTGTGAAATAGCATTTGTGTAGCATCAAACATGAGAGGCAAGATTTTTCTTTCTTGAGACCCCTCAATCCTTTCCCTTTTTCTTCAGATCTTCTGAGAAATGTAGAAAAGTTTCCTATCCCAAGCAGTGCCTCTGAAAAAGTGATAGAAACCACTGCCCAGATATATAGTGTTGAGGGATTTTGACAACCAGGAGAACAACATGTGGATGGTTTTTTTTTTCTCCCTCTATTAAGGAATATGGATTCCTGAGGTTGAACTTTGGGAAAATTGAGGCCTGCAAAATTTCTGTACCTCAGCTCAGTTCAGAATTTTCCCACAAAAATAATTAAAATCTCATGACTGGATTTTTGTGTGATCATAGTCATCACTGCCCACAAGTAAAACTTAAGCATCCAGACTCTTGTTCCTCTCCTTCTGGTAGTTCAGTCTTGGCACATGAACTTAGTTAAAATCAGACTGAAAAACACTTTGATTATTGAATAATTTGCTGATTTTATTATTATTTACACTGATTATTCAGAGAATTATTCCCATTCTCTTCCCATGTTTTAGTTACATCTTGGTAAATAATTTTCTATAAATATGGTTTCAATCTTGTTTGAGTGGTGATATATTGAACACAGGCTATGGTAAAGAAGGGGTATTGTGGTGCACCATTTTTTTATGTATTGCACTGCAAAACTAAATCGACTTGATCTTTACATGTTTCTGGAATCAAACCCTGAACCATAGTTTTGGCATTGTAATTAGATTGCATGCAGTTTTTTTCCTTAGCTTGTTTGAGGCATAAATATAGAGACTACATATTTAGTGTTATTTCATTACTAATTTATCTATTTATCCTATGATGCTAATGAATTTTATGGTGGCTGAATGCCCTTAGTCCAACTTGGGAAAGATGTAGCATATGGTCAGCTCACAAGCCTTTGGAAATGACTCTTTGGCACCTGTCACAAAGTGATCTCAGATCTGTGTAAATGGTTCCTTCTACTCTGGAGATTAAGTACCAGATGCTGTCCTTTGCAAATAAAAAGTGAATAACAAGTTAGCTGAACACGCTGGCTGATCTGCTGTGAGTTCACAGGAACCTGAACTGTACTGTGCCTCTTTGACAGAAATCTCACTGTGAGGACTATTCTGAGATGAAGAAAACACCTAAAAAAGTCTCTTCTGGACTGATTTTCCAAAGCACAGTTCTGTCTAAATGCAAACAAAATCTGAGGCTGTACTTAAAGAATTATTTGCAAAAGAACCTGCAGAGTGTATGTCTGATACTTATTTTTCTCCAATATAAAAAAAGAAAAGATGAAATTCTGAGCGCTTTCACTATGCCTGGTAATAAGTGAAATTATTTGGCTACTGATGGTAATATTCATACTTCAGGCACCCAGGTCAATGCATGTTCCAGTAGGATCTGTACTAAGATGTTATTGTGCTTTGACTTGTGAACTATTGCTGTAGAGGGAACATTGTATGGCTGGACTTCAGTCACATGCTATGGAAATATGTTGCAGGCTGACCTGTGTTACTGGGGAAACTCATGCTTTCTTCACTGCCCTGTGAACTTACATGTTGGGACTTCTGTTGTCCTGTCATTCTACGAAACAGAAATTTTATTCAGGTGCAGGACTGTAAGGTTCCCACAGTAGGTCTATCAGGGACATGTTAAATGATTCCTAATTTTTCTCTTTCTCTCTCTTTTTTTTTTTTTTTGACTACTCCACATGCTCATTTTTTCTGTCTGGGCTTTTCAGAGCAGCTTAAAGTGAGGAAGGTCCAGCCGGGCATTTGTGCATTGTCAGTCATTTTTTTCTCTGTCTCAAGCATCAGCAAACGATTGCCTCAATCCTGTGGAGAAAAGCTAATGAAGGGTTGATGTGTGCTGGCTGGGAACTGTGTGGTTGAGGAAGAAAGCATTAGGTAAATTAGTAACAATAATATAAATATGGGAAAATTTTACTGGGAAAACAAAAGAAGAGAAGTGCTGGGGAAAGGGTGATTGTGGGGAGGATTTTGGATGTGAGATGGAATGGAAGAAGTGCAGAGTTAAGTCTCAGGACTGAGTGTGAGTCCTGTTGCTTGGTGTATTCATGAGCTATGCTCTGTCACTACAGTCAGCACATCTTTCCTTAGAGTGCTGTACTTCCCCCCTTAGTAATGTATGGACAGAGACGATTCCTTTTTTTCTGCAGGGCAGTGAAGCAGTTCAGATGGAGAATGTTATGTTAAGTGTCATGTATAATCACTAATATATTATTACTAGACAAGGAGACAGGTCAAATGAAAAAAAAAGCCTGGTCTGCTCGCTAGGATCCTTGAAAAATGTCATTTGAGTTACACAGAACTTGGGAGCTGTGCCAGAAAATAACCTGCACACTGGTTCCCATGTGGATTGCCCTGGAGATTATGGCCAAACATCACACAGGAGGAAGGTGGAGCAAGTACTTATAATGGGGTGGGATGTTCCCTGCCTCAGGCTATCCAAGACTTGAGGTGCTCCACCATGGCCTCCGACTGCTGCTGCAGCAGGACCTTTCAGGGTTTGTAAGAACCCCAGTACCAGTCACTGAAGAATTTGCCCTGGATGGTTTTTGAGCTTGTGTCCCCCTTAAGTTCAGGTTGTGGAGCAGTGGGTCCTGAGCAGTAACACTGAGAGAGCTCATGCATGCAGCCTCCAGTGAGACCATGACTCCCCACTTGCCCATCTGGCTTATACCAGGAGAACTGCAAACTCCAGGAACCAGGACTGTGAAAAAGTGACTGCTTAGCAGTTTTTCCTCTTTCCTCCCTCATTATTCTTATCATAAATATTTTGACTAACTACCACTTAGCCAAGGTGGTAGTGGCACCCTCACTTCCCTGAGGCTCGTAGCAGACTCTCAGCCTTTGTTCACCCAGTACTGTAATGCCCTGTTTCCTACCTCAAGCCAGAGGAAAGAGGGGAAGTTTCAAAGGCTGGATGTAAATCGTGCCTGCAGTGCAGTATACACGACCTTTTGCACTGTGGTTTTGTGCAATGCTAGGTAATAGTCGCTGCAGCACGTGTCAGTGTGTCAGTGAAGGGGAAGGAATGATCACAGACCAGCCTTTTAGAGGCAGTCAGTCAGGGGCTGCTATCTGGGCTGCAGCACTGCAGGTGTGGTGGGAACGTGCCTTGGCAGGGAACACGTGCCGTGTGGCATTGGATTCCTCTCTGCAAAAAGATGTGTAAAGTGATACCAATATGTTGGTGCACCTTGTCAGTCAGGCAGAGCAAACTGGAGCATGAGGGCATAAAAAGATTTTATGTGCATTTTATGTTCCAACAAAACCCAATACAGGCTATAATTTTCTCCTTGTCATTGTGCCCTACAGGCAGCAAACATACTTTGCCCAAGTATCTGGATTTATCTATCTGTCACACTGATTTCTTGTATACACAGTTCATGAGGGGCATTCTTTTCCAAAGTCCCTAGCTATGGGTAGACCAAGGATACTGAATAAACTTGGATTTGATAATTAGCTGACCGGATGAGGCAGTGCCTAGTGATTTTCCTTCTCATTATTGAGAGATGGAACATCCTGATTCCATCCTCAGAGTTATCTGGTGCACATTGCAATACATGGGGCTCAATAGAGCTTTAACTGGCTTGACCTATCCCATTCCCCAGCCCATTCCTAAGGCAGAACTGTGACCTGGCTGCTCAGTAGCACTGCCAAGAGAGAACAGGGGGTTAGAGCAGTGTGCCAAACATTGGTCCAATACCAAAATTTAAGGTTTCCATTAGGTATCTTAGATCAACCCAGTCTTCTTGGTATCTATCCATACCTGATGGGACTAACTGCATTGCGTTGAGACATACCTGAGTTTTCCTTTGGAACCAGCTTGTCTCAGTACCAGTTACAGGCCTTGCAGGGTAGTGGAGAACTCAGAATTGCTCAGGTCATGTAGCCAAGCCAGTTGAATGTCTCAGCACTGCCAAGGAACTCATCTTCACCCCTTTCTCCTTTCCTTTACTCCTTCCCCTGGGGTCCTGTGTCCTCCATGTGCTATGTCTTCTACCTCAATTCCCAAGTAACTTCCCTAGTAAGTTGAAAAGTATTCCTTCCGCTTTCTCTTCCCTTCCTTCCTTATTTTTTCAATTTTTTTTTTTTAAATTTGCCTGGGTTAGTTTAGCATGCTCTCTCAGCATGGGAAGCAGTGAGAAGGATCATGCTGAATCAGCTGGAAGCAGAGGCTGAGGAGGGAACCTGAATCTTCCCAGCTGTTAGATCAGCAGAGGGACTGTGGCTGCAATCCCCATGCAGGCTGGCCAGGATCTCCACAGAGGTGCCCAGGCAAGAAATGCACAATGAATCCTCTGCGGCAGTGGCTCCAAATCCTCACTGTACCCCAGCTCGGTTCAGTTCCCAGCTGAGGCTTCCGTGAAAAAACAGCCTTGGAGTTGAGTTTAGCTGTGGTGCAGATAGGCTGCAGCATGGGGTTAGGTTTGCCAGCTTCACTTGCCTGGAAATTAGGTGTCTAATCTAAACATTCCATTTAGGCATGGTCTGCAAGTGAGATGAGTGTGTCCGACAGCTCAGTTAGTACACAAACATTGATGTCCAAAGTAGATAGGAAGAATCCCCCACTGGAGTTACTTAACTCTCTGCTGACTATTGAGACTATTTTTTTGACTACTCCCCTAACCATCTTAGGTTAGTTTCCTGAGCAGCCAAAGTTAGATGGGATTAATGTCACCCTTAGAGATGTGCAATTTCATCAGTATCAAAGCATTCTGCATCACACATTTGGCTGTAAAACTTGTCCTTAATATGCGCATTGTAACCGCCTCCATGGGCTGGAAATGCATGAGCATATTTACAGCCACTTCCATGCAGAATTGTGTCCCCAGAATGTGATTAAAGTAGCAAACAGAAGGCGACAAAAAATCCTCCTTCTGTTTACCTCATGGAGCTATAAATTATGTTAAAATGCTACGGGATTGTTGTTGTATTTGATACAATTTGACTAGGTTGTAAATGATACCGTACTATACTGAAAAATACAAGTTATTTAATTCATCTGAGGCTCCTAAATGTATTACTTGCTACTGGGACATAGAATTATTATTTTTTAAATGTTTTTAGTCCCAAACATCATATGTTATTATTTTTCCTCACTCTTTCTGTTTAAAAAAATTTTTGTAAAAAGCAGAAAGAAAATAAGTATGGATCCCTCACTCATATGAGCTTACATTAAACTTCAGAACTAAGAGGCTATTATAGATCTTGATTGCTTTTCAGAACTAAAGAAGTGTAAAGAAGTGTTGGTTATTTTTTCCCTGAGGACTCTAATTAATTATACAAATGTTAATGAAAACAGAAGAATGAGGAGAGTATGTGTAAGTGCTGAGGCTTCCTATCCTTTTTCTTTGTGATTTTGAAAGTCTTCAATGAGTAAATCAATATTTCTTATCACTCCTGCATACTTTCATTATTTTTTTCCAAGTGCCTTTAGGTTGACATTTTTCTGTATTGCAGTGGCATGTTAAAGTGTGAGACTTTCTAATGTATATCTCTGTGTGGCTGGAGTGTAAAATTGACATGGGGATGAGGAGAGATGAAGAAAAGGGGAGAGTGGTGGGATTTTAGCTTGATTGAAGAACCTGAGCCGTTTCTAAATTTAATGTTGGGTTCTGGGGTGGAGGTGTTGAGAGTTTAAGAAAGTAATGATCCTTTGTTGTAGTTCGGTTTAGAAAAAAAATGTCATTGTACAAAAGATTTTTAAGCACAGTGTTGGGAAGGCTTTATTTTATTATTGCTCTTATTACACTTCAAATATTACCCTTATTAAGACACTTTATTATTTAGTATTTATTATCTTAATACTTTTTACTTCAGTAATTTATTATTTACTCATTTTTGATATTATTAAATGCATTATTCCATTACTTAATGTTATTAATATTATTTATATTTAAGGTCTCTTGGAAGTAAATGGTGAAATTTTAAGGTTAAAATCCAGTACCTTTTAAGGACTTTAGTGGGATGTAATTAATAGCCTGCTGAAGGTATGCTGCTTTGTGATGATAGCTGTTTCATCGAGCAGTGAGAGCAGACCTCTAGCTGCCTTTAGCACAGACCTAGCTGCCTTTAATCCGTATAACTCCTCTTAATGCCAACTCTAATGATCTTCAAAGGAAGGGCAAAAGAGAATGATAGACAGTGTGTCTTGTTGTTAACTCTTCCCACTGCAAATCTGGACACATTTACAATGAGGCTGCTTTTCAGATGTAGTACTGTTCGCTTGTTCTCCCCAAACCTATTACTCTTTTTGCATCTCTGAGGGCAGAGGGATTTGCCTTGGGGCCTTTGTTTGCATAACACATTCCCTGTGTGTTTATTAACATAGTGTTAAACTATGTTCTCAGCATGAGCAGGCCTCCTCTCAGGCCATCACCGGGGTCTGGGCATGCTCACAGTGGAGATAATCACTGGAACTGAGCTGACTTCTCGCTGGGAATGTGACTCCACTCACAGCAAGAGAGCAAATAGGAAATGACTCGGGGTGAGTCTCGCTAAGCTGGAAAAATGAATTAGACACACTCTTCAACAGAATCTGAAAACATTACATACAGTGAAGAGAGAAAAGGTCAGAGCGAGAGGTTGCTTACCATTCTCACTTTGGAATTGAAATACATTTAGGGATACATTATACCTCCTTATGATTTGAGGTTTGTCTTTCAATTGTGTTACCCAGAAAAGAATCCATTCATTGAATAATCCCTTCATTCCTTGTATACAGTTCAAGTTTTGAGGAAAGTAGGTTGGGTCAGAGGTAAATCTCAACACTTTCCTGTGAAAAACTGAAGAGAAATAAATTTGGAAGTAAAATGGTGGAAATTACTATGACCTTTGAGATGCCATCCTTTACAATACGCAGTAAAAATATTGGGCTGCTCAGGCTTACATCAAGTTTACAGGAACATAAATTGCCACAATTGAGCTGCAAGCTTTATGTTCTTAAATCACATCATTATTCTTTGGGATATTGGAAGGGAAGGTAGAAAATAGCAGATTTCTATCCATCTCAAGAAATAATAACAGTCTTACTGATTGCCTTCAGTATTTTGCTGCAGTACATTAGGTCATTTTTAACCCCCTTATTTCAAAGAAAATCTCTTTTAGAAAACATCTGCTATTCAGGATAAATTGTGACATTGACAATTTATTTGTCTGATAAGGTGAACCTAGTACACCAGTTTGTTTTTGTCTCAGTTGTGACACAGAAAGGCACAGACAGTGGCGGTAAACCTAGACAAGCCCATAGAGCTATGGAATTATGTCAGTTTAAACGAGTTGTGGATCTGAACAAAACACCTCAGTGTCGTAAAACTAAAGCTAGCATTTGGCTTAAAATAAAAGTGAGGAAAACTTTATTGAGTCAAAAAAAAACCCCCAGATGTAGGAGACAAAATGAAAGAATAAAAATTTTAGCAGTGTTAGAAAACTCCTGCAACAATCTGTAACCTTCTAAACACACTTAATGATTTAAAATAGACCAGCCTCAGGATCATGTGAAGGAATGGTCATTTCCAATTAATTGTTAATGCTGTGATGCTGCAGATTAATGATTATGAAGATTTTTCATTTTTGGAGAGGGGGCGTCGGGAAGATTATAAAGAAAAAGGAAGCTTTGTACAATTTGTACTAATAAAAATCTTCAGACTATGCCTGCTAGGTTACCATTAAACTGAATTAAAAGTACCAAAACCAAGTAGCGCCAGAAATTCCTCATTTATGAGGTTTTTGCATCCCTTGGGCGTTGGATTTAAGTAGGGACTAAGTGGTACCAGCTGGCTTTCATGCCCAAGCGCTTGTGGGGATTCAATCTTTAATGAGCCAGAGAGCACAAAGGCTTCTCCTGAGAAGTGGAGGCTTGGGTTTGTGTTCCTTGTGTGCTACTTGCCGTGAGTAACTTGTTTTCCTCACCTTAGTCTGTGGGATGCATTTGCTAATTCAATAAGAGAAAGGCAGTGTAAGATGCTAATAAATGATGTGTCATAGATAGCGAAAGATAATCCAAACAATAGAAATTGTAGAAGGAAAGCACATGTTCCCTCAGGGAGAATTTATTGAAAGCCGAGGTGTAACAATAAGAAGCTACATTCACAAATCTCTAAAGGCAGCTTTGCACTGCTTCAGCAGTGCAGAGCATCTTAAATCCAGCTTAAATTTTCAGTGGAGTGTGCTTTTGTGTAACTTACTCCCCTGGCTTCATAAGGTTCTCATAATGTACGTGACAAGGGGGGAGCTGTGGCCAGGTGACCCGTTCCCTGATGATTCATGCAGATACTTTTGAAGCCACCCTTTGAGTAATCTCAAGCACGGTTCAGATGCAGCCCAGGAGTGCAGGCCGAAGATTGTTATTGTCGTTGTCTGTGTTTTCGTGATGAGAGAAAGGAGAGGAGTAAAACTCCAAGTAATTCAGCCGTGCATAAAAACAGGTTATGATACGAACCAAGTTAGTTTCTGGTACTGATTCTGCTTTGACTGTGTGTCGTTTCCTGAATAAGTGTCTCTGAAGTGTTGCTCAAAGCACACCAGTCAGACTGTCTACACAAATAAACTTTGTGCTAGATAAAATCTTGAAGGTGTAGAGTTTCCCCTGTTTTCTGTTCTCACTGCTTATGAAGAATTTGTGCCCTGTGTTTTTGCAGTGCTTAAATACTTTGTAGTCTTTAATGTTTCCGTGCATGGCATTGCTGTGACACGACTACAGCAACACATGATGAGTTGTGGCACTGGCTATAGATACAGGAGAAGGTCAGTAGAGATTTGAACTCTAATCAGACACGTTAGAACCAGCAGAATACTTAGATGCTTTGAAGTAACATGACACACTGCCTTGCTTTTAGATGTTGAGTGCCTTCAGCACCACAGGTCTTTTAGGTGTGTATAACCCATACAAGGCACGTGGTAAGTAAAGCCCTTTTGGTGGGATCAGAAACCCCCCTAAGTATATGCAGAAGTGATCTGCTCACAGGTAGCAACAAGAAGAACGTGGGCAAGTATCGTGCCAAGAAATCTTTGACAGGCTCTCGTAGTTGGGATGCTTGCTGTCTGGAGCTTCTCCTCTGCTGTTTGTCCTCTGCCCTTTCTCAGCTCAGTGTGGGTTTTGCTTCTCACATTATTGTTGGAGGAGGACAAAAAAAGAGGGAGGAATTGGTGCTGGGGAAGAATTCTCTTCCTATTTCTTAAATTTAGTGTTTGCTGAAGAGGATTCAAAGCCTCATTTCCCAGGAGACTGACTTAGCTACAAAAATCAAAATTGACTTCGGGGAGCTATCTGTTTCTCCTTTGGAAAATGCTTCATACTTGTGGAAAGGGGGAAAAAAAAGAGTGTGACACCAGCAAATTGATTAAGTGTGGGTTGCAATTTCTCTCTGTTATGGCTAATATAATATACTGAAGCGTTTTTGTGAGTAAGAGCCAAATTTCTAATTTCCCTGCTCCTGGTTGAGCCACTGTGTGAAGGGACTACAGAAGAGGGAAAAAAGGACCATTCAGGGAACCAACTTAAGATTTTAAATATATGTCTTGACTCACTCTTTCATAAGGCTAAGTGATTTGTTTCCCAAACAGAAGTTTGTCGTGAAGTAGAGGCTTAAACCCCATTCTCCAAGGTCTAGTTTGACAGTGTAACTACTTCTGCTGGGCTTCCTATTTTCATGTATTCACTTTGCCTTCTCTAAAATGGTTGATCTAAATTACCAAGATAGGGCTTCTCCAAACAGTAGATGACCTGCACTATGTTTCTTTAAAGTAACAACCTCTCAGTCAAAGATTTACTGATTTCTCTTTCTGCAAGCTAAATCAGACTAATAGTACAAAAATGAGAACATTTTAAGTCTGTGGTATGACTAAACAAGACATGATCAACTTTGGCTATCTTTACAGTCAGATATCTTTGCTAAAGACAAATCATAGCAATAGAAGGGTATGTAGGGTGTGTGCTTTGACCCCAGTTTCCACACTGATATCTCTTACAACGGTGCAAGTTGCCTTGCACAGCTTCAGTAAGGGAAAGTGTCATTTTGTATGTATCAGTAAGAATAATCATGCTATCTCAGATGTTGAAGAGTTTGAAACCAAAGAGTTGTATTTGTATGGAAAGAATAATTTTAGGTAAACTGAGGTAGAAAAAAAAGAAGTAACATTTTTATGGCATACATTTGCATTTGGAGTCTGCATGCTGGAAGCAACTCAAAAAACTGTTACAAAGGAAAAAAATCCCTTTAATTTCTGTTCATTTCCATTTGCAAGGTCAGGTGAAAAGTTTTGTGGGGTTATTTTTTTGTTTTTTTAAATGAAGCTGAAATGAACAATGTTCGTTACTTGTTTAACAATAGCTGTATCTGCAGTGTGCCTTGCCTGTTTCCTTGTGTATTGGTGCTACTTACCCGAATTGGCAGAGGTGGCAGAAACTGTTATATTTTGAGAACTGTAGCAAAAGAGCAAGGAAAAAGTAGGGGGAGGAAGAGAGGGAAAAAGTTACTTTGCTTAGTTTTTCGTTAAACTTCTGGTGTTAACGCTGAATAATATATGTCATTTTAGTATGAGAGGTAGCTGCAAAAAGCTTCATTTTGAGGGTGTGTGTGTTATCACAATAATTTCTATACTGACTCTATGTACTACTCAAGGAAAATCAATGTGTACATACAATTTAAAATATTGATTAACCTTGTAACGATATCCTGGCATCTGAGGTTCAGACTGGTGGATTATTTTTCCTCAATTACCACCAGCAGTAATGGTTCTGTAGATTAGCAGTTGATTCAAATATACCAAATCCAGAACTATCTACATCTGTAAGTGACTAACTACAACTGAACTCTGTAATATGTGTGACTATTTACACTGTCTTAGCTTGATTGCCTCTGTAGCTCGAATGGGTATTTTTTTTTAAATTAAATAGTAGAGCATTGCAACACACAAATCAAAAGACAGAAATGATCTCATTAAAAGGCAGTTAAAAGATAAATTTGGGAAAAGAAGTTGTAGGGTTTTGAGAACGACTACATTTTTTAATTTTTCTTTTGGAGCCATTTGCAATTAGACCATTTTCAGATTAATTTGTGTATGAAGTCCAGGCACCTAAAGGCCAGCTGCCAATATAGTCCTTCTAATTCAGGAATTCAGAGTATTTCCTCCATCCAGTTCCTGTAGAACTTTCTGAAGGAAGCTGCTTCTTGTCCACAGCAGCATCTCTTCAATACTGTCAGGAATTACTTCTAATGCATATTTTCTAGTTTGAGGTATGGTGATCTCTAAAACTTTATTCATCATTGTTTATTCTGAAGAACAGTTGATAGAGCACTTTGTTACTACATTAACTCTTTCTTTAAGGAATTACGCTTGCCTGATAAGACTTTTGCTCTGGCATGTGAAGAACACAAGAGAACAAGTCCATTTACTTTTTAAAATTCTGTTAATCATACGTTGTTTAAAAAAAACCCCAGCCTTGCATAACAAAAGGAGAACAACAAATTACAAAAAAGTAATCAAAAACTCCACTCTGTGAGTAGTGTGCTAAATAGATAACTAGTTAACACTGTTTATGTATTAACATAAAACATTGATATTTAATGATACCTGATTTGAATTTCACTGTCTAATTGTATAAAGTGATTTTCTTGGGTGTTCAGTCTTGACCTGAAACTGGGAGCTTCAGTATTAAACGGAGAACTCAGCCTGTCAGTTATGTGCTCCTGACATTGACTGTACTGGGAGAGTCTGAATTCTCAAGTCCCAATTCATCTAACATTCATATTGATCATGTGCAAGTGTTTGCTCAGCATAGAGTTTTCTGAAGTGTTCTTGAGGAGGAGAGCTCAAGTGTGCTTACCTCAAGGTCTTCTCTAGGTAAACTGGGAAGGTCTGTTAGAGACAAGGCTGAGAGAAAATCAGTCCGGTCCTGGGCAGTAGTTGTCCCTGGATGGGTTGTTCCCTCAGAATATTTCATCGTAGATATAGCCTTGTGCTCCCAAAATACATAGTCCTCAGAGCATTGCTGCACAAGGCTGAGGTGCGATTTTTCTTTTTTTTTTTTTTCATTTTGTTTGAGGAGAATGGTTCAGGCAATCTCTGTGAGAAGTGTTTTTCTAACTCGTTGCTTCCATGCTGCAAAATTTTTGATGCTCTTTGTTATGCTTTCTCGAGACAACTGGCATGCATCTGGCCATGTCTGGAGAATAGCTGTCCATTATCCTAGACACTCGTACATGTCTGTTCTCAAAACAACTTCACATGTGTTTGCTTGCCATTTATTTTTCAGATCATGGAAATGTTATCTCCTTTCCTAGCAGCCTGGTTTACCTGCTCTTAGCTTTGGCACTCTTCACTGGCATGGCTTTCGGGTATGTGGGACTCCCCATGATGTATTTTTACAGGATTGTCCTCTACCGTGGCAGCAATGTCTTGCCACAGTGCAGCAGCCCAAACAGATCTATCTCCACTGCCATAGCACCCCAAGCATTTGCCACCAGCCAAGAGTCAGTATAGAGAGGGATTGTTGGCCACTTCTCTCATTCAGCAGTAGCTGGAGCCAACTGGATGGCTTTTATTTTTGCAAAACGGCTTGATCTGCCCTTCCACAAAAAGGAAAAACTTTCCACAGTTTTTGAGACATGGTACATGGGAATCCATAGAGCAGTTTCCCACTTCTGATGGTTTTCCAAAATATGATGGGACATATCAGTTAGCAGAGCATGCTGATTCCCATTTTCTGACAATTTATTATACAGTGGCACCTTTTTGGTATGAATCATCTCCCTGGGCAGTATCCAAAATATCTGCCTTCTGCTCATTCCATGAGCCCTTCTTGGATTTTTGGCTGGTTGGATTTCCCCAGTCAAACCCATAATATGATCAGTGCTAACCACTAACCCCATGTAGCATTTGGTTACACTGAAAAGGCCAAAAGCAGACCCTGAGTCCTGAAACTGAGTCCTCAACCTTGATGTACAGCAATAAAGGGAGCAGGTAAGGGAAGGAGAAAACCAGTGACGGGAACAAGAATGTCAACACTGCGACCAGCAACAGCAAACAGTAATGTGCCAAGCAACAGCTGAGCAGTTGTAACACCTGTGGATTTAGTCTAGCACATTCTGATAAAGTGTACAGCTAACTTGAGCCCTACGTGGTGTGCTAAAAAGGACTGTTCTGGGTTGGTACCAGCTCATAATTTAAGTCCCCAAGCAGTGTCTTGTTCCCACAGCTCCCCTGCAGCAGCAGGGAGTAAAATACTGGATAGGCAGAAATAAATCCTGCATGGGTAAAGATAAAAACAGTTTAAGAAGTGTGTTTGTAAATACAAATAAACAAGTGATCTGCTGGTGGTAAGAACAAGCAGTCACTCTCCACCAGCAGATCGATACCTAGATGGTCTCCAAGCAATAGCAGCTTGGGAACACAGCTGAGCATTACCCTGTATGGTATGGAATATCCTGTTGGACAAACTGCATCAGATTTCCTGCCCACATCTCATCAAAATGTTTTGCCCACCCTAACCTAATTGCTCAGGAGGGCAGAGTGGGAAACTGGAAAGATCTTACTGCTGTGCAAGCACATTTGAGTAATAACTAAAGCACTGGTATATTATCAGCACTGGTTGGCCACAAATAGAAACCCCCATGCCGGCTGCTATGGGCAAAGTTAAGTCCATCCCAGCCAGACTCAGTGCTGACTAGTAATGTCTTGGAGAACAACTGCTCTTTATTCTAATCTCTTGTTCATACCTCTTCTCAAAATACCATCACCTCTTCTGACCACCTGTCTTTTGTTTTTCAAACTGTCAAAATGTTTGTGGTAAAACTAAATTCCTGTAGAGATGAACTTTTTCCTTTGGTGCAAGAAGCTGACAACAGATCTGTTTGATACATGTGGAAAAAATTTAGATCAAGCCTATGCATTTATTGTATGACGTGGTTAGAAGTTCCAGCTGCAGACCGTGACGGTTGTGTGAGGTGCTGTGCAAACACGGGATCAAAACACTTCTTCTGCCATGAGAGGAGTCACCATTTCCATACCAGTGTTGATGACAAAGCTGTCTGAATCCAAGCAAGTAGTGAGACAACACTGGTGTGATAGGCAGCGATTTCATCATCTCGGCTGCAGCACTGCTATTAAAATAGGCATTCCTCCAAAAACGGGACACGTTTAATGATGGAGAGCAGGAATATATTCTCTGGATTTGTGCTGGAGCAGGGATGGAGAACTCGCCTTTGCTCAGTGGTCAAAGATGGCTTGATCCTGAAAACACTTGCAGAGAGTGGAGCAGCTGTTCCTTTCAAAGACCTAAGGACGTGATTCACTTCTTGTGTGGAACTGAGTGCACTTCAGCTTCCAAGCCTTTCTCTGAGCAAGTGAGAACATGGGCACTTGGCACCTTTCAGAAAGTCCTGAAATGTGGCAGAATCGTGATCCTTCCAAAAAGTTAAAAGTCTGTGATTGATGTAGCAGAAGTCTGAATTTCCCTGTCATCAAATTCTATTTCTAGCTTAGCAAAGTAAAAATCCTTCTTTACTGAGGATATGCAAATTACATACTACATGGTCTACTACATCTTTAGACACAATTTGCAAACTGCTGTATGGAGTTTTAAGCCCCCAATGATCATTTTGGAGGCAAGTCTCCTAACAGAACATTGTAATGTAAACCAAAACCTTGTAGGAAGGGACACTTGTTTTGTACTGATAAGTGCTTACTTATTTTTCTGTAGAAGTATCTTTTGCCTTTAAATGGAAACATTTGGAATCTAAGAATGATTTTCAGAAGCAAAAGACTTTTTATTTTAAAATGCTATGTCAGCAGATCCAGTGCCTCCAAAATAAATAATTGCAAGGTGCTTCTCTGCCGTGAATTCCTCTGATATTTTTTCCTGTTTTTAATATATTTTTAAAACCGAGGTATAAAAATAATCTCTCTGAACTTAACTGCAAATATTTACTGCCAGCTAAAAAAGAAAGAGATCAGACAAACAAGTGGTTTTTGATGGGCATTAAAAGCTTGGTTGTTCTTTCTCTTGTGAAATATGACATTCTCATAAAACCCCTTTTCTCTTTAATGCCAAAACAATACTCCTGTTAATAATGTAATACTGATGGCAACAGCCGCCTCTAGTCATGAGAGAAATGAGCTGGCCCAAGCGATGTTGTTCTTGAGGGACTTGTCCAAGCAAATGTGCCTCTCACCCCTCCATGCTAGAAGTAGCTGAAGAGAAGAAACATGATGATACCTTAACATGATGCACAGATACTACATGGTTGGTTGGGGTTTTTTTTTTTGTTTTTTTGTTGTTTTTTTTTTTGTGTTCTGTGGGTGAAATAAAAGAATTTAATTTGTAAAGTATGGTAGCACACCTTGAATAGCGCTGTGTAGATGTTGGAATTGCTACTTTGATATAAGCTATTTACTAGAAGGGTTTTTGACATCATGGGATTAGAAGTTCATGCAGCAGTAAATAAGTGATAAAGAAGCATACTATCTTGATCTCATCCTTGTGTGTGGGTCTAGACAGGAGAATCTAGAAGGATTCTCTCACATGCCTTTCCACCCTTTGTTTCTGTCCCCTTGTATTAGTGTGAGTGTTCCAGGCCACTTTTCACATTGTCAAAAGTAGTTGTTCCTCTTTTACGCTTCACACTGAAAATGTGTGACTTGCTTTTAAGTGCTGCCTTAACCCCACAGTGAACTATGGAGATGAGCCTGCAATGCTGAATTCGAAAGAATGAAGTTTTCAAAGGATCAGTTACTTCCCTTAGTCCGCTGTTAACCTTTTACAGCTAAAGTCAGGAATGAGGGTGCTGCAGGTGCTGCTGAGCACTTGTACTTCACAAAATGCTAATAGAGGGCAAATAGACAGAAGGCCCTCTATGGCTGCACAAAGTTTCTGGGCCAAATCTGTGCCCCACTAGCTGAGCTCATAATTTAGTGCTGCCATGTGTCCCACCAGGTGTGTGGGAACAGCGTCCCTGTGCAACAAGAGGGGAGGCCAGCTCTGCAGCTGATCCAGCATCGGTTGCATAGCCATTACTCTGGGAACTGAGGAGAGGTGGATAGGGAGTGGACACCACAGACACATAGGGTATTTAGAGGTCTTTTTAAAGCAAAGGTCTCACTTAAACATGATGATCTGTAGGACACTGGTTATTTAAGCCTATTTCTGAAGCTTGGAAGTGGCTTGTTTTGTTCTCATCTGCATGTAGGAGTTTTCTGGCTCTTATTCCATAACTTCCACAAGTGAATGCTGAACTAGCTTGTTGGAGCTCCGCTGACTGCACACTTCAGCCCCTTTCAGAACTAGTAATGAATGACCCAACAGGTTCATTACATCAGGTTGTATATTTCTATATGCAGGTACTTCTAAATAACACTGCTTATCAGTGTAACAGGTGCACAGTGTTCTGCTTTTGGAGACTGAAGCAGCAGGAGAAGCCTTGTTCAGCTTTTAAACTTCAGTTGCCATGGGAGGGGATCTATCCCACTCCCAACAGTTTGTTGCCAGGGCCAGGAAGAGATGCCTTGAGTCTGGAGAGGACTTGCAGGTCGGCAGGAGAGCACCTGAAGAGCACCAAAAGGAATTCCAGCCACTCCATCTTCACTGGAGGCCCAGCTCTATGCAAATGCATATATCATGGGGAATAAACAAGAGGAATTAGAGATATACACATGCCTGCAGGGCTATAATGCTCTTACTGGCATCACAGGATGCAAACCATTTGACACTGTCCCACATGACATCCTAAACTGGGGAGACATGGATTTGATGGATAAACCACTCAGTGAATGATGAATTAGCTGGATGTTCACACTCAGTGAGTTGCAGTCAATGGCTTAATGTTCACCTGAAGACTGGTGATGAGTGATGTTCCTCAGAGGTCGGTATTGGGACCAGTGCTGTTTAACAACTTTGTCAACAATGTGGACATTGAGATCAAGTGCACCCTCAGCAAGTTTGCAAATGGCACCAGGCCGTGTGGTGCAGTTGACACTCTGGAGGGAAGGGATGTTGTCCAGAGGGACCTGGACAGGCTTGAGAAAAGGGCCTGTGCAAACCTCATGAGGTTCAACAAGGCTAAGAGCAAAGTCTTGCAAACATATTGATAACAGCCCTGAAGAGAAGTATTTGGGGTTGTTGGAGGGAAAGCTTGACCTGACCCAACAATGGGCGCTTGCCTCCCAGAAAGCCAACTGTATCCTGGGCTTCATTAAAAGCAGTGTGGCCAGCAGGTCAAGGGAGATGATTCTGTCCCTCTGCTTCACTCTCGTGAGACCGTGGCTGGGGTACTATATCTAATTCTGGGGCCCCCAACATAAGAAGGAAAAGGACCTGTTGGAGTGACTCCAGAGAAGGGCCATGAAGAAGGCTGGAGAGGGGCTTTTTACAAGGGTTTGTAGTGATATTATGAGGGGTAATGGCTTTAAACTGAAAGAAAGTAGGTTTAGATTCAGTAATAAGAAGAAATTATTTACTATGGGGGCAATGAGACACTGGAAGAGTTTGTTCAGAGAAGTTGTGGATGCTCCATCCCTGGAAGTCTTCAAAACCAGGTGGGATGGGGCTTTGAGTAGCTTGGATTAGTGGATGGTGTCCCTGCCCATGACATCATAGAACCATAGAAGGGTTTGAGCTCGAAGGGACCTTAAAGATTATCTAGTTCCAACCATTCCATGATTTTATTGGACTCAGTGAGAGCTGAAAGCTGAGTAGGTATGGTGGACAGGAAGATCAGCTCAAAGTTTCATTTGTGGCTTGTGTTCAGGCTCAAGCATTTTAGCTTGAGGTGCTGTGTGAGCTTAGAAGTTGAAGAGTTCCTCAAGAGCTGATATGAGTAGAAGATAGGAGGGAATACAAGTGCCAGAGGGAAATTTTCATAAGTGGAAGAAGCTTTGCTGCAGGATCTTGTTCTTGAATACAAAGAGGGGAAATGGAAATCATATGAAGCGGATTAATGAGTGAAACGTCTTTCATGTACTGGTTGGGAAGTGCTCAGCACAGGTGTCTTTAAAGCTATGTGTTTCTGGAGAAAAGACTTCTCAACTGTGCCATTTCATAAGGAACCCTTAACATCCATTGGTGTAAATAATGCAATGGTCTGTGGTTTTCATCTCAAATTTATGATAATTGTGCTTTTCCAGTTATTCAGGGAAACAGATACAGGCCCTGTGGTCATTTCATATTTCTTAATGCAGACCTAGCTAACATAAAAACAGTGCTGAAAATTGTTGGCCTATTGAATGAATTGGCATAAATCCTCTTGCAGCTCCATGTCAGCACCTAATTCTCTGAGAGACCTTTGAAAAATCTCAACAGCAGGTACTGCAGCTGCTAGCTTTTTCTCTGTAGTGTTCAGGGGGGCATTGAACCATTTTCATGGGAAAATCTGATCAGGAATGTGGTCACTTAATTAAGGAGTGGATGATCTATTCTTTTTATTGCTGACTTTTCTTTATCTCTCTCTCTTT